>CAUYPK010114675.1:0-13008 GCA_963574355.1 Loris lydekkerianus
GCTTTCAGAATTTTCTCCTTCATATTAACTTTAGTGAAATTGATTATGATGTGTCTGGGGGATGTATTATTCAGGTTGAGTCGTGCTGGAGTTCTGAACCTGTCTGCTATCTGAATTTCAGAATCTCTTGGCATGTCTGGAAAGTTCTCATTCATAATCTCATGGAGAAGAGACTCTGTGACTTGTGAAACCACTTCATCACTTTTGATGATACCTATAAGATGAATATTGGTTTTCTTCAAATTATCCCAGAGCTTTCTGAGAGAGTGGTCTGTTTTTGCCCTCTATTTGTTTTCCTCTTTGAGAATTTGGGAGTGTTCGTCTTCAATGTCAGAAATCCTTTCTTCTTCTTGCTCTATTCTGTTACTGAGGGATTCTGTTGTTTTTCTCAGATCTTTGAGGGCTGCAACTTCTTGTCTCAATGTGTCAAAATCTTTGGTCATTTGGTCTTTGAATTCTTGAGATATCATTTGGGTTACTGTTTTAAATTCTAATTTGATCTTATTTGCTATCCGGATTCTGAATTCGATTTCTTACATCTCAGCTATTTGCACAAGGGATCTTGTGCTGTGTCTGCTCCTGTTGATCTACTCTTATTATTCATATTGCCAGAGTTTTTCTGTTGATTTCGCCTCATGATTGTTTTTCAACATTGCCTCTGGCTGTCCTCAGAATTGGGGAGGTGTCTCTCCACGATGAGATCACTCTATTGTTGCTGGATCTTTGTAGGGAGTGACCCTGTGTAGTTCCTCTGGGGCTGCCCCAGCTAGTGAGTTTTGGTTGTGGAAGCAGCTCTGGCATGTGACACATGGGAACCCAGCAACAGGGCAGGAGGTAGTGCATAGTTTTCTGGGAGTGCCTGGAGCCCAGTAACTTTGTCACAGAGAGCCCAAGGCTCCTGCAGTTTCTGGCCAGTTGAAGGGCTCTGCTCAGAGGCAGGGAGGGCTCCAGAGAGCACGCGGCTACCAGCGTCTCTGGCCAGATGAGCAGGCCAGTGTGTAGGCAGGGAGAGTACAGGAGGGAGGACACAGGGTTGCGTGGCTCCGCAGTTCCTGGTTAGGGCATGCGGATGCCATGTGAGCGTGGGTTGAGGGACGAGGGTCATGGCGCAGGTCTTATGGAGGTCCAGGCGGCACCAAGCTCAGGAGTTTGAGGTTGCTATGAGCTGTAATGCCATGGCACTCCACCCAGGGCAACAGCCCGAGGCTCCAGTGTGCCAAAACCTGTCTCACTCTGCCCCTAAGGGTCAAGGCTGTAAGGCAGCTCATTCCCCACCTTTAGGCTGCTCAGTCACTAGGTTACTAGCTTCCACCCAATCCTTGCTGTGCGACCCTGAGGGCAGAGCTTGTAGGACCGGTCTCTCACAATGGCTTCCTGCTGCCCACAGCTGAATACTATTAGCTCCGTCTGGCTCAGCAGCTCTGTCTGGGGCCCTACACAATGCCCAAAGTTCTCTGCACTTCTTCTCAAGCTCTCCCCAAGGCAGTTCAACTGAGTGCCAAGTCCAAAATCACCGAAACAGTTCACAGGTAAGGCCTTTCTGGTTTGCATTGTCACTGTTGGTTGTACTTATGTTTGCTGGCGGGATTAGGTCGATCGAACACACGCAACCACTTGCCAGTTTTCCACTGTTTTTATCCTCCTCTTGGGGTCCAAAAGTCCCTTGCTGACTCCCTGTATCCTCAAAGGGATGATTATAGGCAGATCCCGCAAGCCAGAGATGCCTGGAGTCTTATCTCCCCATATTCACCATGCCCAGCTGCAGGGAAGCTGTTACTTCGGCCGCCATCTTGCTCCATCCCCCGTCTCTGTCTATTCTGTTGACTACTATATCCCATCACCCGGAATAATGTTAGACACTACTGGCATCTATTAGCTCCTATATGTTATAATCTGATGAGTATGCATGCAGGTCAGATGCCACACTTAGCATTGACGCTGTTCATTTTTATATCTTCCTTCAATATCTTTAAAATGAGAAAAAAATCCTTTTATATTCTACATTGTTTTTGACACCACCACAACTAGTAATACTAATCATACTCTAAATGTTTCAAATCCTAAAAACCCTAAAAGTTTCAAATTGAAGAGAACTTTGCATATATGGCTTAATCAAAACTGCACTCTGTGTGTGTGTGTGTGTTTGTGTGTGTGTGTGAGACAGATTTTCTATTTACCTACCATTATTTCAAAGTTTTGAAATTGACTGAATGGATCCATTCTTAGGTAGTTAATACATATATTCCAAGGTAGAATTGGAGGGGAGATTATATGTAAAGAGGGAAATAACATACCAGTATGTGTTTTAATGTAACAAAACCTTGTACAAATTACTGTTTTAAACCATTTTATATCCACCAAAAATCCAGAGAATACTCAGCGATTGCCAAAAAAAAAAAAATAATAATAATTCTATCTTTTAAAATTTTAAGTGGTATGATGTGTTTAACTGTGAGCTGTTTTTGAGTACTTAAGCCTCCCATGTACATTTTTAATTTTGATTGCTCCACTGAACCGTGCAGCTGTTTGCTAGGGATATACTTCGGAAAGGAACTACTAACACTGTTAACTCACCAATTTTTCTTGCCCAGTACATAATTACATGTAAGATATTAAAAAAAAAAAAAAAAAAAAAAAAACACTTTTAAAAGAAGTAGTAAATGATATAATGGAACAAAGTGTGTGACACAGATTCAAAATAACCTCCGTAGTATTTCCATCATTGTAATTATAATAAGAAAACTACACGACCTTGTTCGTGTTCCTTAATGCACAAATGATTTCATCTGTGTCATCGTCATCTCATTTCATAGTCAATCTTACAGGGATAGTATCATCCCTAATTTCACGTGACGAAACTGAGTAATGAAGCTAGGAAGGTGCTAGTTGGGATCGTCCAGCAAGTGGTGAAGACCTGGCTAAGGTCTTTCAAAAGTCTTAGATGAACTGGTATTTTCATCTCCTCCCACAGAAACTTGTGATTTTTGAGCACATGGCTTGCATTTTCTGTTTTTCAGCTATAAACCTGGTGGTACTAAAAGCTGACTTAGACTATTTTCATAAAGATTATGTTATACAATATATAACCAATTAAAACTTGGTGCATGGTGATGACAATCATTGTGGCTTTGTTATGATTTTGCTATTATTCTAATTATAAATGCTGTGATTTAGATTTGAATTGTATTTGAAATCAAACATATTTAGTTCTATAGAATTGTGAATCATTGATCATTGTGTTTTTCCCTAAAAGATATTTCCTCCCCACATTTCCTTGGAACAAAATGATTGGCATTTATGGAGACAAGAAAATGATCAGATGATCATGTATCTTTGGCAGACTTTAGTACACGGATATATATAATTATCCCATTGCTAAATCTACTATAAGAAGGGAATTCAGATGACCCTTTGTTCTCATTCTGTACGGGTAGAAGATTGTCCTTGTATCAGAGAACATTAGATTTCGAACCTTACTTATTTCCACCCACTTTCTTGTTACTTTCTGTAAACTTGTGTAACTTCCTAGCAGCTTAGCTTCCAAATTTATATAAAATTGGCATATTCCCAGCTGTTCTTATGTGCTCACACGTAGCATTGAGTAATTGGATCTCTGTATGAGTCAAGATAGCCCAGGTCATCATGGTTTCCAAGTAACCCCAAGTGTCAGTGTCATATCATAACAAATGGCTTACTCATGCAACATTAACTGTTGGTCCGGGTTATTCTCCAGACCTGTCCTCTGTGTGTTAGCTCAGCATCCCCGGCTGCTGCGACCTGATTGTATGCTCCTCAGACATTGTTTTAGAAGAAGCGTGGTTTGGAGTTAATCACCAGGAATTAAATATTTCCACCTGGAAATGCTGCAAATGATCTGTACTTTCTTATGGCTAGATAGGAGAAATAAGTTCTGGTGTTCTAAATTGCTATAAGGTGACTACAGTCAGTAAAAATGTATAGTTTCAAATGGCTACAAGGAAGGTATTGAATGTACCCACCACAAAACAATAGTAAAAGTTGGAAGTGATGAATATGCTAATTAGCCTAATGAGGTCATTTTGTGTATTGAAATATCACAATGTACTTCATAAATATGTACAATTATGTGTCAATTTAAAAAAGAAATCACATGATCATACAGAATGACTTTGAAAAGTAGGGAACTAAACTCTTTTCATGCGCTGAAAAGAAGGTGAAAACCATATATTTGTGAACATCATTGTTACCTACTAGAATTGTTATCATGATTGACGTGGAGGGTCTCTTTAGAGAACATGAAACTCCACATTGGTACAGATCCCCAAGCACTTTTCTGTATTTAGGCAGGATATGACTCTTAAGTCAGAGGCATCCTCTGCTGTGATAGGCTATTCTTAATCTGGAACATGATGACTTTTCATCAACTATCAGAGAGAACTAAAAAATTCCTGTGGGGTCATAAAACAAGTGTAAAAGCTGAGAAAAGAATGAATGCTACTCAAAGAGGCAGACGCTCGAACTAGTTTCTTTGAAAGCTACAGTGATCCTGTTGCAGTGGGTACTGATGGATGGAAGGAACAGATTCTAAAACTTCAGTCTTGCATGGAAATGTGTAGACAGCACAGGACAGCTTACATGTGAAGGTTCCAAACTTGATGTGTGAGCAGTAAGTAATTACTATAAAACTGATTGAGATGTCTGCAACTAGCATTTTAAGACCAGCGTGGGAAAATACAGTTAGGATTTATACACTTTCTATTATGGTTTTAATCACCCTTGTTGAATTATTTTTCTTGTACTCAGAAAGCCCGTAGATGAAAAACTTTATAAGTTCCTGTTTCTTTTTGCTAGATAGAACAGAGTCAAGCAGATGCTGTTGCTTTATCTGACCCTCTTCTGCTTTTGCTTTTGCATTTTGTGTTCCCAGCTGCTTTTGGTGTTGACTGCAAAGGGCTAATACTTGTACCCTCCTTCCCCAGGGCATTACCCATGGCTAACAGGAGCCAATTTGCTCAGAGATGTCTGAGATACTGGGAGGTTATACATCCCACATCCCCGAGGCAGCCTACAGCCAGAGTAACTTACCTAACAGAACAGTCTTGCCTTCTTCCCTTGAGGTGGGACTTCTGTGATAAAAATTTATGCTCCAGAGTTCCGTGTGATGTGAAGTTGAACCTGAACTCTAGAAATCACATCTCTGCCTGGGTCATTTTATTATCCTCACCTCTTCTCTCATTCCCTGTAGATTTCTCCTATGAACCCTCTCTTTCAACAAATCACTTTCACAAGAAACCCTGTCTTGGGCTCTGCTTTCCAGTGTCTGACCCAAGACACTAGAAATACTCAACCTAATTAGTGCTGTCAATATTCTCATGACTAGAACCAGCTTAGAGCTATATTCACAGAAAAAAAAAAAAAAAATCTTTGCAAGATTATTCCTGCATGAGTTGGCTATGCATGAAATGAGCAAGCAAACAGAAAAGTAAATTATAAAAGCTTAAAACAATATCCCCAACCCTGGGGCTCTGCATTGAACCACAGAATATTGATGCATATTGCATCAACAGAGTATTTCGAGTCACTCTCATAGATAAAGTAATATTGTGGTGTTCACTTCCCATATGATAATTATGTTGAGATTGCCTGTGGACTTGGAAAGGTAGATAATAGAATTAGAACTCTTTTTATAATATGAGCAATGCTGATCTCTTAGATCACTGGGATTGGAGCTCTAAGAAATGCCTTGCAGAGTTTTTTTTTTTTTTTTTTTTTTTTTTTAAAGAAACAATGGAGCATATAGTCTTGCCACATTAGCTTTGTTAAAGTCATAATTGCAATATACCAAGCACGAGATACCACAGTCTAAGGGACTTATAGGCAATCTGGTGTCCAAAGAAAAAGAATTAATGTTTTGGGGCATGTGCTGTAGGCATGATGACATGGCAATATGGGAAGAATATCTCCCATTATGACTAATTCGTACCTAGAAGCTATATCTTGCACTTGTATACCAAAAATAGTTATTGAGTTCTTAGTCATCTAAATTAATTGCTGTGAATACAAATTTTCTTATTAAGTAGACATGGAAAATTTTCCCCTTAAGTCCATATTTCACTAATTATTTGATTATTAGAAAACAACTTCTTTAATCATATTGTTCTGATGTTTAGACAAATGCTAGCATCTCAGAAAATATTTTAGTTACTATAAGAAAATTGAGATTATTTCCCAATAAAACTTTTACTATATGGATAAATATGGAGGAAACCCCCACACAGTTAATGGGAAAAACAACTCTTGATTCACACACACAAAAAATACTACTCTACCCCAGAAGTATGTGCAAATTTTATTTGTCAATTAAAACAAATTTAAAAAGCTAGAATAAGTCATAAAAATAACTTAAAAAATAACACAGATTCAACAGATTTCAAAGAACTGAGGGTCCCCATTCAATGCTCTGTTTGCTGGTGTTCGGGCAACTGTATCGCTATGACATTTACCGTCATCCTGAGATCTGCCTTCATAGGTATAACCCAGGAGCTCATAATCCCAAGTTCTACTCAGACCAGCAACATCAAAACCTCAGGAATGGGTTTGTCGGTTTGTCAACTGTAGCATGTGACTTATAGAGTCTGTATTTAGCCATGGGAAAGAATCAGCATCGCTTCAAGCAGCTGGCACAGAGGGAATGCAAAGTAAGATTGTGATATTTTTTTTTTTCCTATCCAATCAAATCCTGGAAGTAAATTGTATTTAGGTTAACTTTAAAAAGCACTATACTACTTTCTGAACCAAAATCGTTTCCAGTAATATCATCAGGATAGAGTAAGCATGAAGAATATTCCACCCATTTCTTGTCTTTCTTACCTGAAATATAGAAAACACCCCTCCCCCATATTTACAGTGACCCATGGTGGCAAAATATTCTGCTGTATTTCAGACTCACCCACCGAAAGCCATCACTCAAATGTATCAGTCTGTGCCACCACCATCTTTATAAAAGCACATAAAGTAGATTGAAAATACCTCTGAAAAAAAGGTACAACAGCGTTGCCAATTACAGCTGGTGATTTACAGAGTTTATTCTTGGCCATGGGAAAGAATTGGGACACACAGAGCATGAAGTGAGAATTTTTTTTTTTTTTTTCTCCCAATCTGGTCAAATCCTGGAGAAGACAAGGCTAGAACGGGAGAAGATACAGCTTCTGAGTCCAAAACACCTGTGTTTGAGACCTGGCTTTGCTCTCTTCTGATCAATCTTGGGCAAGCGATTCTGCCTCTTTCAGCCTCAGAATACTCTTAGATAATTTGAGAATAATAATTCTCCACAGGTAAGAAGTAAGTGATGTGAGAATTTAGTGATTGAATAATAATAGCTAACATATGTTGATGTGTCAGCTCCCATGCTAATAGCTTTATGATGACATTTAATCCTCATGGAAGCCCAATTGATATGTACTCTCATTACCGACTGCATTTGAATTTTGCAGATGGGGAAAATGAGGCAAACAGAGTTAAATTACCTTCACAGGAGCACAGCTAATGGATTCAAGATTCTAGTTCTGATTCTAGACAGTCTAATTCCAGAAGACAAAAAATGTTCGTATAATTAGCTGTGTATACTCTGGATATTATGTCAGTGAATTGGTTTATGGAATGCTCCATGCACAGCACAAGCAATTTAAAATATTAAGCTACCTGGCTTTTTCTCTTACCTTTTTGGTATAAGCTCAACTATCATTGACAGATACATTTTGTTAGTATATTAACTAGCAACGTCAGTTCTCAATTTTCCTTTCAAATGATTCTTTTTAAATGACAGTAGGTGCTTCCTTTCCGTGAACTTTTAGTTAAGTAGTGCAGTAAACAAATGACTTTCTCCTCAAGGAGTCATCATATACGCAACTTTTCTGGAATATAATAAGCAGGATTTATAGGAGGGTGGCTGTGTTTCACCAGCACAGACTTATGTACAAGTGCAAACTTTGCATTTCAGTTAGTCCCATAATGATAAGTACAAAAACAGTATTAAAGATAGATGATTTCTCAAGTACTATGCTTAAAATTTAAGGTTTTGAATGTGTTTTGAATTTTTTGTTTATCTGTTTGTTTTTATTCACATGAGCACTGCTGAACCAGCGTTTGTTATGCTTTTTGACTCTCGAGAGACCCAGGACGGATATTATGTGAAGCATTTGACAATTCAAGTAAAAGATAATCTGATTTTTTCCCCTCCAAACTGGTTAATAATGAATGAGCTTTAAAATTTAAATCAAAACAATGGATTTCACACAGTACATTATTGATAAGGCACACTTATTCTAACAACATTTCCAAAGAATGATGCATTATTTACTGCCTCTACTAATAAAAGCTCTAACGTAAATGAAAGTATTAAGCTAAGAGGTAATAATCGTACAGGCCTGAGCATGTTAAACATTCTCTAGAGCAGTTTATCTGAAATTTGTGTGTAGAAAATAGAGAAGATGACTTGTTCTTCAAATTCCTGAGAAATGCTTTGTTACATTGGTCAGTAAAATAGAGCTGTTTCTTGTAACAGCTCAAGTTTTATAGCACAACACTGAAATGTTCAAAAACCATTCTGTATGAGTTCCAATATATACTCCTGATGAGTCATTGCAATGTGGGAAAGTGAAAAAAGAAACTCTTCATCGTGATAAAATTATTTGAGGCCAGAATACGACTTTAAAGTCTTGTTTCAGAATTAGAAAATTAGCTTTAATTTTATTTTTTTCACGAGTATTTTGCTTATTTTATTGTATATTTTTATTTTAAATTTCGATTACTTAAATTATCTTAAAAAAATTGCAAGATGCATCAAAATATATTGATGGAATTGTTTATTGAAGGAATAAATGAATGTACACATGGTTATATAAGGAAAAAGCAATGGAGAAAGAGTTATTTGGTGAACAAGAAAGAAAAAGATAAAAATTTAGCATAATTAGAGTACAATTTTTGAATCCCTGGTATGTAGATTCCAGGTAGAGTAAAATACCCTTTCCAATTTTTTTTACTCATTTTGTTTACTTTTTTATTTTTATGGGGGTAGGGGAAGTCTCATTTTAAGGAGTTGACTCACATAATTCTGTACCTGTGAAGGTTCAAGTCCAAAATTATCAGAGTAAGCTAGTATGCTGGAGACCTAGGGATTTGCAGTTTGAGTCCAAAGGCTGTTTCCTGGCAGAATTCCTTCTTCCTCTGAGGTCAGTTGTCATTCTGTTAAGGTCTTCATCTAATCAGATGAGTCCCACACACATTATAGAGGATAATTACTTTACTCAAAGTGCACCAATTTGAGGGTAAACCTTATGCAAAAAAAAAAAAAAAAAAAAAAAAGTCTCTCATGGAAACATTCAGAATAATGTTAAATTTATCTAGGCACTATGGCCCAGTCAAATTGGACACATAGGATTAATCATCACACTTGTGATGCCAGCCAAGGTTAAGAAACAAGCCTCAAAGTATCCTTTACTCCCTTTAGGCTCAAGCGATCCTCTTGCCTCAGCCTCCCAAGTAGCTGGGACTACAGGCACCCACCGCAACACCCGGTGATTTTTTTAGAAATGGGGTCTCATTTTTGCTCAGGCTGGTCTCAAACTCCTGAGCTCAGGCAATCCACCCACCTCAACCTCCCAGAGTGCTAGGATTACAGGCATGAGCCATCGCACCTTGCTTATTTATTTCAAATTGAAATTTGTATTGAGGCTATTGTAAATTTACATGTACTTGAAAGAAGCAATGAAGAGAAATCCCTTATAGGCTTTGTCCAGTTTCCCCTACTGGTGATATTTTATAAACCTTTAGCACAATATCACAATCAGGGTGTTAACATTGGCACAACCCCCTCATCGTATTCTGATTTCCCTGTTTTACTTATAAGTGTATGTGTGTATTGAGTTTTATTTCATTTTATCAGCTTTGTAGATTCACGTTTCTGCTGTCCCAATGGAGATAATTAGTCATTCTATCAACACAAGGACCCCTTCTATTGTGTAGCCACACACATCTCACTCCTACCCCTCCCTATCTTCCCCCATCACTGACCATAAAAACTGGAAACCACCAATGTCCATTTCTAAAATCGTATCATTTCAAACATGTTGCATAAATTAGATCATGTTGTATGTGGCCTTTTGAGTTCTTTTCTCTGCGTAATCCCCTAGAGATACAACCAAGGTGTTGCGTCTACCAATAATTTATTCATTTTTATTGGTGAGAATCTAAGTACCACAGTTTGTTTTATCATTTATCTATTGAGGACAGCTGAACTGATTTCAGTTCTTGTCTGTTGCAAATAAAGCTGCTATGACTGTTCATGCACAGATTTTTTTTTTTTTTTTAAATTTTCTTGGTCTAAATGCAAATTTTCATTTTATGGGAGGATAGATACCAAGGAGTGCAATTGCTTGAATGTACAGTTGTTGCAACTTAATTCCATAAGAAACTTTGGTTTCCAGGGTGGTTGTACCATATCACATCCCCACTCGCAATGTATATGTGATCAGTTTCTCCACATCTACACCAGCATTTGTTGTCAGTATTTTTAATTTTAGCATGGGTGTAGTGATTTGTAATTATGCTGTTAATTTGTATTTCTTAGGTGACCGTTGGTGTCCAATGGCCTTTTACGTAATTACTTTCCATCTGCCTCTTTCCACTTAAATGTTCCTTCATGTATGTTGCACAATTTATAAATGGATTGTTTTTCTGTTGAGTCTTGAGAATATATACTACATATGCTTTGTCCAATGTGTAATTTTCAAATATATTCTCTAATTTTTAGGCTGTCTTTGCATCTTCACATGGAGTTAGGCAAAGTAAATTTTTAAAACACACTTGATGAGTTTCAGTACATCAACTTTTATATACTGATGGTAAGTTTAAGAACTTTTTGTCAAGACCTCAATTCTGCAGATTTTCTCCATTTCTTGCCCCAAAAATTTCATAGTTGTGTATTTTAATTTAAGTGTGTGATTCAATTTGAATTGATTTTGGCTTATGGTGTGACATTTGGATTGAGGTCCTTTTTTGCTCCTGGATGTTCAGATGCTCCAGCAGCATTTGTTGGAAAGATCATCCTTTCTTCGTTGGATAACTTTTAGCTCAACAATCAGCTGAGCATATTTGGGTCCTATGCATTGCCGGGGTCCTGCTCCGGGTGAAGGGTCCCTTAAGACCTATGGATCTGGCGGCGACCAACTGAAGAAATACAAAGTTAGAAATGACAAGAAAGAGACGACACACAGAATAGAATTTTCAAAGGTGAGAACTCAGGGAATCCCCACCCGCTTGTGGGGTTCTGATTGTGGCTCTGATTGTCAGTTCCACTCAGCTTTTATTGAAGGCTATTTGTTCATTAGCCCAAAGGGTAAGCTGAGGAAGGGAACAAAGATGCCAGCAGTTTGTTTGAGTGAGTATATCAGCTCCTGTTGCTTCTTTACTTTATTAACTTTAAGGGGTGAGCAGTCTTGAGAAATTTAGAACCTGAACCTTGTGTGGGGGCAGCCTCCTATCTGAGATCTCACACACAGATTCTTGGGGAGATGTTAATCTCCACTAGTTCACTGTGGAGTAAAATGCTACTGGCGTCAGTATTCTCTGAAGAATCAGAAGGAGAGAGGCATTTTTCTCTCATCACCACTGAGGGTCTTCCTCTGTGATAAGGGATATAAGCCCTCCTACCCATATTTCAGGGCTTGAGCTGTTCCCTTGTTCTCTGCCCCAGCCAAGTACAAATCTCCATAATGGGCTTTTGATTTGTCTGTTTACTGGGTATGAAATGGCCTAATTAATGTATCTTCCGGCCTTGCCACAACATCTTCTGTGGCCATTATTCCTCAGAGAATTTACCAACCCAACGGGGTGTTAGTTAGCTGTATTCCCAATAGGCCAACGTTCTAGGAAAAGCAAGAAACTTGCTCAGGTAAGAAATATCGCAGTAGCTGGTTTAAAGGTAAACTAGCTAACTTTTCTTTGTTCTGCCTCACTCAGCTTTTTAATTTTTCCCCTTTTTTTGAGGGTGTTTTCCCTTGCCAAGAATGGGGTCTTCGGTCCCCATTCTGCCTGCATGCGTATTTTACTCCACTCACCTGTCTGTCCCTCTGCTGTGACCATACTGTCTTAACTGCTGTTGATGTATAGCAGTGGTTCTCAACCTGTGGGTCGTGACCCCTTTGTAACAATGAAAATACATCACGGCGTTAGGAAGGTTGAGAACACTGATGTGTATAGTAAATCTTGTTATAGTGTAGAGTGATTCCACTGTCTATGGATAACGTGTTCTCTATGTGTCAAGTGGATCTTCTCATTCGTTAATTATATTATTCAGATATTTTTGTATTCTTGCTGATTTTATAGCTAGAATCTCTGTCAAGTGCTAAGAGGGGAATGTTGAAGTTTCTAACAATAAGTATTGATTTTCTGATTTCTACTTCCAGCTGTTTTTATTATTGCTTCCTGTGTTTTGAGGTTTTCTTGATTGGCATATTTAAGATTGTTATGTCTTTCTAGTGGGCCAAAACTTTTTTTATTATGTAATGCCCCCATATCCTATAGTAATTATCTTTGCTGTGAATTCTACTTATTTAAATATTGTGACAGGAATTCTTATATTTATCAAATCAATATCTGCATGCCTACTTTTCCCCCAGTCCTTTTACTTTCAACCTACATAAGTAAATGCATTCTAGGTTTCCAGTTTCTTTCTTTCTTTTTTTTTTTAATTTAATTTAATTTTTTTTATTATAGATAAAAATATGCACCATAGATGTGGCCCGACCCATTACCCTCCCTCCACCCAAACCACCCCCCTCCCTTCTCCTTCCTTGGTCCTTTCCCCATAGTCTTGTGGTATAGTTGGGTATAGCCTTCATGTGAAAGCTATAGTTTAGCTTCATAGTAGGGCTGAGTACATTGGATAATTTTTCTTCCATTCCTGGGATACTTTGCTAAGGAGAATATGTTCCAGCTCCATCCATGTAAACATGAAAGAGGTAAAGTCTC
>CAUYPK010114678.1:0-28539 GCA_963574355.1 Loris lydekkerianus
AAAGATTCAGAAATTCAGATAGCAGACAGTTTCAGAACCACAGCATGACTCAATTCAAATAAGACATCCCCCAAGCATATCATAATTAAATTCACTAAAGTCAATATGAAGGAGAAAATACTGAAAGCAGTCAGACATAAGAAATCCATTACCTACAAAGGGAAGAATATTAGAATAACTGCAGATCTCTCTGTTGAAACTTTTCAAGCCAGAAGAGGATGCTCATCGACTTTTAATCTCCTAAAGCAAAATAACTTTCAACCCCGGATCCTGTGTCCAGCTAAACTGAGTTTCATTTATGATGGAGAAATTAAATTCGTTAATGACATTCATATGTTGAACAAATTGGCCGTAACCAAATCAGCTCTTCAGGATATTCTCAGACCTGTCCTCCATAATGACCAGCTTTATCCTCGACCACCAACGTAACCTTACTCAGAAACTTTTGATCAAACTCCAACTTCTACAGTGGCAAAAGGATTAAAAATGTCCACTGGACTTTCGAAAAACTTGATACCCGAAATTTTACCAGACTTATCAATATTCTCCATTTATGTGAACAGCTTAAACTGTCCTCTAAAGAGGCATAAGTTAGCTGACTGGATACAAACTCAGGCCAGATATTTGCTGCATACAAGAGCCACATCTTACCTTAAAAGATAAATTTAGACTCAGGTGAAAGGATGGTTGTCCATATTTCAGGCAAATGGTAATCAGAAAAAAAGCACATGTTGTAATTCTATTTGCAGATATAATAGACTTTAAACCAACAAAAGTAAGAAAGGATAAGAATGGTCACTTCATAGTTGTTAAAGGTAATACTCAATATGATGAGATTTCAATTATTAATATCTATGCACCCAACCAGATTGCACCTCAATTTAAAAGAGAAACTCTAACAGACATGAGCAACTTGATTTCCTCCAGCTCCATAAAGTTGGAGAGTTGAACACTCCTTTGGCAGTGTTGGATAGATCCTCCAAAAAGAAGCTGAGCAAAGAAATTTTAGATTTAAACCTAACCATCCAACATTTGGATTTAGCAGACATCTACAGAACATTTCATCTCAACGAAACTGAATACACATACTTCTCATCAGCCCACGGAACATACCATATATACTCAAGTATAAGCCGGCTTATACTCGAGCATATACAGTACTCCAAAATTGATCATATCTTAGGTCACAAGTCTAACCTCAGTAAAGTTAAAATAATAGAAATTATTCCTTGCATCTTCTCAGACCACCATGGAATAAAAGTTGAACTCAGTAACGACAGGAATCTGCATACTCATACATAAACATGGAAGTTAAATAACCTTATGCTGAATGATAGCTGGGTCAGAGATGAGATTAGGAAGAAAATTGCCAAATTTTTGGAACAAAACGACAATGAAGACATGAATTATCAGAACTTCTGGGACACCGCAAAGGCAGTTCTAAGAGGGAAATTTATAGCACTGCAAGCCTTCCTCAAAAGAATGGAAAGAGAGGGAGTTAACAACTAAATGGGACATCTCAAGCAACTGGAAAAGGAAGAACATCACAACATCAAACCCAGCAGAAGAAAAGAAATAACCAACATTAGAGCAGAATGAAATGAAATTGAAAACAAAAGAATGAGTAAATCCAAAAGTTGTTTTTTTAAAAAGATCAATAAAATAGATAAATCCTTGGCTAACCTAACCTGGAAAAAAGAGTAAAATCTGTAATCTCGTCAATCAGAAACAACAAAGATGAAATAACAACAGAACCCTCAGAAATTCAAAAAATCATTAATGAATATTATAAGAAACTTTATTCTCAGAAATATGAAAATCTGAAGGAAATTTACCAATACTTGAAAGCAAGTCACCTTCCAAGACTTAGCCAGAATTAAGTAAAAATGTGGAACAGGCCCATATCAAGTTCTGAAATAGCATCAACTATACAAAATCTCCCTATAATGAAAAGCCCGGGACTAGATGGCTTCAGGTCAGAATTCTACCAAACATTGAAAGCAGAATTAGTACCTATATTACGCAACCTGTTCCAAAATGTGGAAAAAGAAGAAAGACTACTCAACATGTTCTATGAAGCAAACATCACTCTGATCCCCAAACCAGGAAAAGACCCAACAAGAAAAGAAAATTATACACCAATATCACTAATGAATATAGATGCAAAAATATTCAACAAGATCCTAACAAACAGAATCCAGCAACACATCAAACAAGTTATACATCATGACCAAGTCAGGTTTATCCCAGGGTATCAAGGCTGGTTCAATATATGTAAATCAATACCTATAATCCAACATATAAACAAATTAAAAAACAAAGACCATATGATTCTCTCAATTGATGCACAAAAAGCTTTTGATAATATCCAGCATCCCTTCATGAACAGAGCACTTAAGAAAATTTATATAGAAGGGACATTTTTTAAACTGATAGAGGCCATCTACAGCAAACCCAAAGCCAATATCATATTGAATGGAGTTAAACTGAAATCATTTCTACTCATATCAGGAACCAGACAACGCTGCTCATTGTCTCCACTGCTCTTTAACATTGTAATGAAAGTTTTAGCCTCTGAAATTAGGGAAGAAAAGGTGATCAAGGGTATCCATATAGGATCAGAAGAGATCAAAATTTCACTCTTCGCAAATGATATGATTGTATACCTGGAAAACACCAGGGATTCTACTACAAAACTCTTAGAAGTGATCAAGGAATACAGCAGCATCTCAGGTTATGAAATGAACATTCATAAATTGGTAGCCTTTATATATACCAACAATAGTCAAACTGAAAAAACAGTTAAGGACTATATTCCCTTCAAGTAGTGCCAAAGAAGATGAAATATTTTGGAGTTTATCTAACAAAGGACGTGAAAGATCTCTATAAAAAGAACTATGATACTCTAAGAAAAGAAATAGCTGAAAATGTTAACAAATGGAAAAGCATACCATGCTCATGGCTGGGAAAAGTCAACGTTGTTAAATTGTCCATACTACCCAAAGTGATATACAATTTTAATGCAATACCTATTAAAGCTCCACTGTCATACTTTAAAGATCTTGAAAAAGTAACACTTCATTTTATATGGAATCATAAAAAACCTTGAATAGCCAAGACATTACTCAGCAATAAAAACAAACCAGGAGGAATCACGCTACCAGACCTCAGACTATACTATAAATCGATAGTGATCAAATCAGCATGGTACTGGCACAAAAACAGAGAAGTAGATGTCTGGAACAGAATAAAGAACCAAGAAATGAATTCAGCTACATACCGTTATTTGATCTTTGACAAGCCAATTAAAAACATTCATATGGGAAAAGATTCCCTATTTAACAAATAGTGCTGGGTGAACTGGCTGGCAAGCTGTAGAAGACTGAAACTGAAGTGTTATATTTTCAAGATCTTTAAAGAATATATGTGAATATTTAGGTATTACTAGGAAATTGTTTTATTTCTGCTATTCCAGTTATAAGATCTTTGTAATGTATTGACACAAAACTTTAGGGCATACAACAATGAGTGTGCTCATGAGTTCAGTGGATTAGGAAGGAATTCAAAAGAGGAAAACAAAGACAGGTTCTCCTTGTCACTGTCTGGAACTACAATGGCTGAGGCACTGGAGTCGTAGAAAAGGTTATGTATTCACATCTGATAGTTGATGCTAGTGTCAGCTGAGGACTTAGCTGGAGCCACCAATGAATATCCTCATGTCTCTCCATGTGTCATGGGAGAGAAGAAGACAGGGAGAAATGGAGAGAGAGAGAATGAGAATGAATCTGAATTAAAAGACGTCCTAAATTTAGGATTCAGCTTCAATTTTTTTTTTTTTTTTTTTTTTTGCAGTTTAGGCCAGGGCTGGGCTTGAACCTGTCACCCCTGGTATAAGGGGCTGGCACCCGACTCCTTGAGACACAGGTGCCACCCTTGGCTTCAGATTTATATGGCCTCACTTATGCATGTCTCTTCCTTGACCTCTGGGGTGCCATCTGTGAACATCTCCAGAGGTTCACGTTGTCCTGTTCTTCCTGTATTCCCAAGCTCCTCACAGTGTTGTGTGAACACTGTGATTAGACACGCACAATTTCAATTTGTAACTTCTTAGGATGCTACTCTTTGCTCTAATCTCCTTTTAGTTTTCCAGCAATATATTAAATCTTTAGGGGGACTGTGAAGTAACATGCAGATGAAAGCTGACTCCCCACCAGCCTTGGACCCCTGGTGACCACATTGAGGATGACTGTCCCACTAACATTGAAGCCCATGAAGTACTATAAGGAAAAGAAGAAGGGAACTTCTATTCTGTCTGAATCACTATATATTTATATTTTTAATTTATTTGGCTTCCCCAAATAAGTTACCCCACCCCATACTTCCAGCACATTAACTGGGAAGGGGTTGTGTTGTGTGCCTGGAGACATGAAAGAACAGCAGCTTTGCCATGAATATAAGCTCGCTCCTGCAATTATTAAGGGTAAAAAAGAAACAGACTACACAGTATGGGATGGTGTGTAGCAAAGTTCTTTATTTCGGGGATCTAGTTTTATACACTTCTAGTCACGTACACACTTAATCTATCTGTTAGTTTCACCATTACCTCATTTTACCTATCTGAAATTAACTTGTAAGGAAATACCCTGTTACCACATCAACACAATCACTTCTGCAGTAAACATCCTCTTCTAGACACTGACTAATCTCTTGGGCAGGTATCTAAATAAAGTTCAGAAAGAAGAAAGCAGCCACAGGGGAACAGAGTTAATGGAAGAGTATCTTCAAGCATTCACTCAGTTTACTCAGCATGAAGTAACAACTATGTCTCTCCTCAGGGTAGAGCACCTATAGACCTCTGACAATATGTTTTTAATATACGTCATCCCTCTGGCCCATATCTCTGAGGAAGGGTGGCATGGCCTTTGGCCTCAGGCTTAACGGGGTGCACAACTTCAGAGAATTGGCTTGTAGAATTTTAATTCCAGGCAAGCTAACCCTGCATGTGTCCTGGGGGCCCAGGTCCCTTAAACCTCTGTAAGAATAGCAAGCCGTTTTAAACTCACACTGAGACCACTTTGTGTGCTTGTTGTAGGATATGTTTATTTCTAAATATTATCCTACAGGTTGGTGCTAACTAAATACTTTAAATTAAAGAGGGTCTTGGAAACTACATATTTTATGGTAGTAGTCAACATTATAAATAACAATCAAAATCCATGATCAATGAAAATTCTTGTATTGGTATTTAAAATTAGTTGTATTATTCTATAATAAAATTTCTTATAACTGAAGTACCAGCAATTAAATAAAAATTTGCACAAATTCACAGGGTGGAATATGACATAAAAGAAAAGCATGGGAAGAATGATGTATGTGGTGAGTCATGGCTGAAAATGAACTGAGGGAGACTTTATAGAGAGGGATTTGAGAGACTTCAATTCATTTAGTACTCAAAAGCCTTCAGGGTTTAGCTTTGTAAAGATGTTCAGGTGTCTATAGTCCATCCTAATTTTAGGATGTTGTGGTGATGAGGAATGTCCTCACTATAAAGAAAACTAGAGAGAGCTCAATGTCTATTTAATTTAATTGATGCTAAATTTCTATTGACCCAGTGTTAATGTAGATACTATGTTTCCAAAACGTTAAAGGGGAGTTGACGTGTCATTCTACCTTCAAAAACCTAAAATTTAAATTAAAATAATTGTTCTCATTTCCCAGGATGGTAACCGGCAGCTCTGGTGGTGAAAGAGCAAGTCAAGATTCTATTACAAGGTGAAACAGTAAAGAGAAAAAAAAATCTGCTAAATGAGCTAGAACTCTATTCACGCTGAGAAGAAAGAAAAGGAAAATCGCTCTCTGATTCCTAGTATAATATGTTAATAGCCCAATTAAGTTTATTTCTTTAAGCTTAATCTTAGCTTAGACCAAAGGTGTATTATTTTTCTTCCCGATGATTAAATAGTGTAGGAAAGAAAGCTACTGGTAAAGACTTTGATTCTGAAAGGAATGCAAATCAGCAATGCAGAACCCATCTGGGACCGTTACTTGATTTTGGTGAAGGTTTGATGACAATGTACACAGTCTCATCATGTACACAGTCCAAATGATGCCTCCAGCAAAAGAAGAAATGTTCCTTCTATTGCATGTAAGGACCTTAAAATGTTCTTTCAAAACTAAACAACAGATGTAGAAATTTCACAAGTAAACATGACTGCAATATTCAGTAAATTATACTGCACCATGCTAATTACCATTTAATGTCTACTCTTAAAATTGAATTTGTTAAAGATAAGCAATACTGTCTGTGTGCTAGCAGGACAGAAATTTTTATTGTGGACCATTTTTTTTTTTTTTATTTTCTAGAATAAAAATACTTTCATTGTCTAAGAAGAATACATCTGAGGATTCAGTTTGAAGCACATTCAATAATCACACTTCCCCTGGCACCTAGATTTCCTCTTTCTGCTAGTTAGCTTTATTTCTTACCCTTTTTCTCTACCATTTCTTATAGATGCTTACACACTTGTTTTTCTTGTATGAAATTAAGATTGATGTAATGAAAAAAATCTTAAAATAGAATTTGAAAAATATAGCTTTAAACATAGTTTGGCTACTTAGTATCTCTTCGTTTGGACATATAATTTGAACTTTCTGACTCTTAATTTTCCATTTTACTAAATGAGCAAAATACTATCCCCCTACCTCACAGAATTATATAATAGTAAGGTTCAAATGACAGACTTGTTCTGAAATTGCTTTGCTAATTGCAATGTGTCACAAGATTGGCAGTGAGTAGTAATATGCTTCATAGTGAGTTTGTGACATGTCCCTGTGCCTCTGCATGTCCCTGCAATCCCCACACAGCCATGCTCGTCCCTCCACTGACCTCTGGAGAGTAAGGCCCGATAAAAATTTTCATTGTTGTCAGCTCTGTTCCTTCTTTCATCAGTGCTAAGACACTTGGCTCCCATTGGCAATTGCCTGCTCCACTGGTCTGCCAAAAGATGTAGTTTCCCAGTGGTCACTGTCTCTGCAGTCCTGCTTGAAATTCCACCACAGAGAATCTTTGGAATGTTCATCCATCTTCTCTCCCTCCAGAGATTCTGCTTTAGGCCAGCATGCAGAAAGTGAGTGTATTTTATTGGCATTGAACCTGCAAACACATCCTGCCTGGAGGATTTGTGCCATGGCGCATGGAGTTTCCTTATGGTTGAGCTGAATTCGTTTTAAGAAAACATTTCAGCCGATCCTGGAAGTTAATGACGCTAAGCTCAGCGCATAGCATGTGCTAACCATGAGCTTCTTAAAGGCTGGTTGTGTCTTAAAAAGTACTAAGCTCAGTTCATATTTAATTACAGTTTTGGTGCCATTGATAATTTAGGCACCAAATACCAGATTTCAGAAGACTGAAAATAATCTGAAGATAATAAACATAAGTGACTTTTACTGAGCAGTCGTGTCAGATTACGTGAACCACATTATTTGTCAGAACTTGTTTTATTCCCTTATACTGGTTGAATCCATGGATACAGAACCCACAGATACGGAGGTCTGACTTTACCTGATAAGAGGAACTTCATATAAACCTCTCCCAATGTCCTGTGGAAAGAGAGAATTGAGGCCCAAACCCCTGCTTCTGGGATTGTGAGTCTTGTGTTCCTGTGAGCTTATCTGTGTGTGCAATTTGGGTCACTGAAATGTGAAAAGCTACTCACTGAGGAAGAGTATGTCAGGTTTTTTTGACAAAGATTTAAATGGACCATATGTAATAAAATGTTATAACATTATTACCACTTGAATAGTCGAAAGAGCGTCATTTAAGGGAATTTATTTAGATGATTAAGTGAAATTGGGAAAGGGTTCTTCCATCCACAGAGAAGAACTACAAGAGCAGCAATGGTATTGAACAGCTTAGTATTAGTTACACTAAAGGGGAAACCTGTAACTCTATTGATGTTAGGAATAGTTATTGGAGCCTGAGTTGCTGGTGACCACTGCCTTGCATGATTTTTAAGAATAGCATGATTTTTAGGAATAGTCCACCTGAATTGATATAAGTGTGCAATATTTCATTTAAGAAATAATATTTAATATGAGGACAAATTTCTATTTAAATCATAATATTACTTACAACTAAAAATGAACTGGAAATACATCAATATTAATTATTCCCTTTTAGATAGTAAACAATTATTATTTTTATTGACAATTATTTAGATGTTAGGCATTATAAATATTCCCTCCCCAGGTACTATTCATGACATTAAGATAAAATGTAGTAATCTAGCTCTATTACTATCTCAAATAATCACCAAAAAGACAAATAATAGAAAAGATAGCCAAGTAACAAGAAATACATTTGCTTGTATTATTCTTTGAAAAAGTATATATATGTATTTGTTTTTTCTTTTCTTAACTATAAATGTGATTATGCTTGGTCCTTTTTAAGTAGAAGCCACAAAATATGGCAACTTCTTCATTCAGAAAAATTTGGTGTGGGTGGCCCCTGTGGCTTAAGGAGTAGGGCTTCAGCCCCATATACCAGAGGTGGCAGGTTCAAACTTGGCCCCGGCCAAAACTGCAACAACAACAACAACAAATGTAGGTGAGACCAACAAGGATCAGTAAGTCTGTCTTGATTTTCTTAATTCATAAGGTAAAAATAGTTCTCAATCCTACTGGTTTGCTAATTTAACATGGCTATACTATTTAAATGAGAAAGTTATGAATTTTGGAGCTATTATTAAAACTTGTAAGCAATTCAATACAATTCTTTTTTATTATTATTGCATAGAATTGGTGGAGATGGGTACACAGCATTATGCATGATTCACAGAGTGATAAGAAAAGTTAAACTTTGACAACAATAAAATCGACATTAATCAGATAAACTCACAAGTACAAAATAAATAAAAATTTAGATAAATTTCTAGTCTGGATGTGTAGGCTCTGTAAAGTTAATGTGGAAAAGACAACCTTTGAGCAAGATCATAAAGTGTGGATTTCCCTAATATCTATGGATTAGCCATCTTTTAGTGATTCATGTAGATTAATGGAAATTGATCTTTGAAAATATACAGTGGAAAATCTAATGATAGACAAAATCATAAAGGTTTTTCAAAACAGAAGACCAGAGGCTGAAGCAAAAGAATTTTGCTCAAGCCCAAGAGTTTGAGGTTGCTGTGAGCTGTGATGCCATAGCACTCTACAGAGGGTGACAGAGTGAGACTCTGCCTCAAAAAATAAAACAAACAACATTAAAAAAGACAATATTTATTAGCTTGAGCACTCCTAGCCATGCCAACTGCAATAATAATGAAATTATTTTTTGCCTTTCTTCTTCTCTTTTTCTGTAAAATAGGGAGAAAATAACGTCATCCTGATTGACAGTACGGAAACTATCCTGAGGTTACTTAGTGCTAAGGTGATGCTGGCATGACACAGAATCTAAGAAATCCAAATGGCAATCTATAGGTTGTTACTGAAATTGAGACTATTAATTCCATTTCTATAACATATTACATTTAGAGCAACCAAAACAATCTCTTCAATTATTTCATTGACAGAGCAAGGCTATGTGAGGCAGATAAGATTAATGTAAAATCAGAGCACCTTCAGATTTTATGAATAATATTGTGGTGGGCAGAATTTCAGCTCCTGCAAAATATTCTAATCTGCCCAATCTGTGAATATGTTACGTTACGTTACATGGCAAGGGAAAGTTGAAGTTGTAGCCACAGTCTGATAAAAAGATACTTAAATGTGATGAGGAAGGTTAAAGAGTCAACGTTCGAGAATTGGATGTGAGAAAGACTCAACCGGGCTTTCAAGATGAAAGGGGGGCATGGGACTGGGAAAATGGGTGGCTCATGGGGAGGGAGAAGGCGAGAATACTGATGTTCCCCTGGAGCCTTCAGAAAGGAACGTAATTCTGCACCCTCCTGATACCTTGGCTTTAACTGAATGAAATCATTTCAGAATCTGACATTCAGAATTGTAAGATAATAACATCCACATGGTTTTAAGCCACTAATTTGTGGAGCGTGGTTATAGGAGCCATGGAAAAGAATAGAAATACCCTGTTTGTCTTTTTTACCATTACATCCCTGGCACCCACACACTATAAGTACACTTCAGACTCAAGGTGCAAAGGGAACCCTTCCAACATCAAATTGTAATTTCTAAATTTATCCCACCTTTTTTGCTAAAGAGTGCTTCAATCATTATAATTTCTAGGCCTAAAAGATAGTCCCATGGCTGCTACCAGTCACTTTTACTATGAGGTTTAAATGTAAAAGTAGGCTCTGGTGACAAATCTCTTTCAGCTCCAAACTTTAGTAATGATGTAAAGGGCAGAGGCCAGCACTAGAAACAGAGAAAATGAGCCTTTCCTGAAGTCAGCCCAAAAATACCAAATGCAGCTTCCAAGACCCTCTTACCTTCTTCATTGATTCATGTCTTGGTTACAGATTAAAGGACTGGTTTCAAGCTATACATGTAGAAATGCTGTTTATAAACAAAGCCATTTCTGTTTTGTAGATCTTTTATAATATGCTTATTACATAGATAGGAAAAGGCTTACCTGACACCCCCCACCATTCTCCAGCCAGCCATGTCCCGTAAATGCATACGTTCCTCTTTTAAACACAGTAAGTAATATAGAAAGACTAGGTGTATCTGATTAAAAATACTTCAGAGTTGGAAATTTTCTGGCATTCTTCTTCTAATAAACACCATTCACTTTTTTTTTTTTTTTTTTTTTTTGTACTTCTTTGCGGGGCCAGGTTTGAACCTGCCACCTCCAATATATGGGGCCCGTGCCCTACTCCTTTGAGCCACGGGCCAACACCATTAACTTATTCACAGGAAGCTCCAGCCACCCTCACCTTTTTGCAGGTGCTGCTCTCCAGCGATCCACTCCTTTGCGTGTAGAGGTGTAGCCAGAGCAAGTTATTGCCCTGCTGTTAATTATTCCTCATTGACTCCCAGGGCAGAGGAAGGGACTAGACAAGAGCATTCACCAAAGAATGTGTAAATTAAATTCTGAATTGGAATTTGTAAAAAGATTTTCCTTCTTCTCTTTGGGGAGCAGTTCATGGAGAACTGTTGACAAGCCTGACTTAGAAAACTGATAGAAACTGACGTTATTTAATCAAATTAACAGCATTGTACAGCTATTTATTTTTAGAACATGGAAACCAGAATGTTATGTACAATTATTTGTGTATTTGGGAAAAATGTGCCAAATGCAACATGTTTAAAAATATTCCTTAGTAATTTTGGGTAGATAACCAGCCATTTTGAAATATTAAAAATGAATGCTTATGAAATCAATTGCTCAACTCATGGAAGTATTGAAGTTACAAACGACCAGCTGTCCTGTGAAGTAACAATGTAACAACCCACTCATCTTGGTAAGGGTATGGTACTGTTCCTGGGGGCTCTGCCCACGTCCCCCAAACACCTCCCCCCCGAAAGTTTCTGGATCAATCCCACTTCTAACATTGGGGATCAAATTTAAACATGAGATTTGGAGGAGCCAAACATTTAAGCCATATCAGTATGTGTATGTGTTTGTGAGAAATGTATTTGTGCAATTAATGATTTTATTTTCTTCTTTTCTAGAGTGGTTAGAGCATTGATGTTTTACATTTTATTTTAGTGACTTGACACTAATTTGTGATTTAAACTTTTATAATTGGCATTTTACGTCATCTTAATTCTGGACTGTACTATTTTACAAATCCTAAACTGATACCATGTCAACTGTCTAAAACATATGCAAAGTAATCACTATCTTCTTTAATCAGTCTTACATTTTAATGTTTAAAACTACATTCTGTTAATGTTTCTCATATTCCTGATAAGTATTATTTCTGAAGATTGCTAAATCATCTACATACATTGACTATTTTATTATTACTTTACTCTTTACTGGAGCTCAACAGTTTTGTTAACTTATAAGAAGAAGAAATATTCATGGGAATAATAATAAGTTCAAATAAAAGTAGCATCGTTGGCTGCACCTGTGGCTCAAAGGGGTAGGGTGCCAGCCCCATACGCTGGAGGTGGCGGGTTCAAACCCAGCCCCGGTCAGAAACTGCATTGTTGTAATATTCTTAGTGGTTTGCTAATAGAATGAATCTGGACTTATTAAAATTCATTTTAGTAAATTCTTAAACATAGTTCTTTAATACATTTATTGGCATAGCTAACTTATTTTACAGAGTCCATTCCATTTCATAATAACTGTATTAATATTTTTGATGTAAATATTGTAAGATTTTTAATAACATTAGCTTGGAAATTATTTGACTATAATGATGCAATTTAATTTACAATGCGTTATTACTTTTAGCAGGCATGTGAACAAGAGAATTCTTGCAAAAATATTAATAAACAAACTTCTTCATATATAATTAAAATTTATTATGTGAAAATCAGCAATGTTATTTCAGAAATGATCATTTGTTCCCATTGATTTTAATTTTCTTTTTTTTTCTTGTAGCAACACATTGTTTGTAGACAGGTTCTGAAGCAGGGATCGCTGGCTTCACATCCCGGCTGTGTCTTGTCCTAGCTCTCTGTTCGTCAGAGAAGTCACTCAGCCTCTCTGCATCTCAATTTTCTCATTAGTGAAAGAATAATAATAATAGTTACTACTTTATAGGCTTGTTATGAAGGTCAAGTTAACATTTATAAATCTTCTGTAACAATATTATGGCAAAAAAGTATTATAAAAGCATTTACTAAATTACAGTCAATAATTAAAAATAACCCATTTAAGAATATCTAAAATGTTTTTAAGGACTTTGAAAACTCAATACCCTCCTCGTTATATCTATAATGCCTGAACGTAAAGTACTTTGGTTGTCACATAACTGAGCCCCTAACATGAAGAATATTTTATTCTTATTTTAGTCTGAGAATCAGACCTAAAATATTTTGAAAATTAATCAGTGCATTATGGTTTTGAATTATTGTTCTATTGATGGCTGTGTTTCATTTTAAATAGCTGCTAGCATTTTATCCCCCTGAATTTTTAAAAATGTATTTGGAAATTACTATAGATTTAAGGAAGTTGTCAGGATTATATAGAGATGTCTCATGCATCCATTTTCCCCAAGGGGTTGTGTCTTACATAACAGAACAATATCAAAACCAGGAACTTTGAGAGATTGCATGTTACAGTCCTAAGACGTATCACATGTAACCACCAGAACCCTTACTCAATCTCCTGACACTTCCTCCCACTCTTGGAATTTCCTATGTAGACAATTATGGCATTTGAAAATATGGTCAGTTTTAATCTATATACCGTATATACTCGAGTATAAGCTGAGTTTTTTGGCACAAAATTTGTGCCGAAAAACCCCAAACTCAGCATAAACTTCGTGCCAAAAAAACTCGGCTTATACTCGAGTATATAGGTAATATAAATACATTCAGCTAATATTATACTGAATGGAATATTAAAACTGAAAGCTTTTCCACTTAGAAATGGAACCAGACAAGGTTGTCCTCTATTGCCACTACTATTCAACATAGTGCTGGAAGTTTTAGCCAATACAATTCTGCTAGAGAAGGAAATAAAGAACATCCAGATGGGTGCAGACTCTTCCAGGTCTTTTGCCACAAGCTAAATCTCCTTAGAACAGGACAGGAAGCTTCTGGCTGCTGTCTTCCAAGGCTCAGCAATCAATAGGCAGCTCCCCAGACTCTAGACTCCTTAGTTGCTCTGTTAAGTTGAAGTTGCTGTGCAACTCCACACCTAGCATGTCCCTGCTTCCCAGAATGATTGCAATTTCTGCCTCTTCAGGAGAAAATTTCTCTGGGTCAGGCTTAGCTTAGTGATCACTTTTTGATGAAACCCACCCTGTGGCTGCTACCTCTGTTTCCCGCAACTCTTTTTTATGTGAGTTTCTATTAATATATAGGGTTACCAGGGAGCACCAGCAGTGGCCTCCGACTGTGGCCCACAGCTGGCTATGAGTGCTTATCTGTGGTGGCAGATTGCATGAAAATCAGCTTTTATTAGTGTTTGTGTGTTTAATGTGGAGTCCAAGGCAGTCAGACTCCCTTGGGAGTCACAGAGATCAGGGCATGAATCCAATTCAACCACTTTTTAAGTTGTGAGTTTCTGTCAAGTTATTTAATGATCCAAACACTTTCCTAGGGTAATTGTAAGGATGAAATGAGTTATGCTTGTAAAATGCTGGCTTGGCAATTAGGCTGGCTCAGAGTGAGATCTCAGCAAGTGGCAGCTCCTAGTAGCCTGTCAGTTCTTGACACATGGTCATCTTTGACATTAATAAGTGCTCAGTAAATATTTTCAGAGTGACTGCAATAAACACCTTTACCACAGAAGAAGGAAAATGTCCGCAGAGGATGACATTAAACAAGGAGTTAAAGGCAAACTATTTTAATGTCTTTTGGAGTCAGTCCTTGATGGACTGTGGTCCTGACTTATACTATAGACCTCTGATTATTATTAGGCTTTCAGCACATTGTCTATAATTTATATTCCGAAGAGTAGAAGAGTTAGTACTAAAAATAAAAAATCCAAATTAAGACTATTTTAGAGTCCTCAGGAGACTTTTTTTTAACTAAAGCTTTTTTGAAAGCACTCCATCTACTATTCATTTTCAGATTTATGAATTGTTAGTGAAGCACTATTATGTTCATGTAACAAATTCCTTAATTAAAACATATGCCAAATGATATTTCAAAAGGTCGTTATAAAAATCAGCACACAGTTGCTTAGAAGCAAATGTGGCAAGTTCATTTTCAAGTTACTAATGAACCAGAGGCAATTTAATAATAATGCCAAAAAAAAAAAAAAAAAATAGTTTACTCTGAGGGAATGTCCACAAGCAAAAAATGACCAATTCTATTTCATTTTGAAAGACAAAAATACTGTTATCTAAAACTTCAGAAATAAACTGACTCTATTCCCACAAAATTAACGTAGGGCAAATCTTCTTTACCGTTTACTGACACATTGAATAGTCTCCTAACAGTCCTTTCTAGCTTCAGTCTTGACCACTATCATGACTCCTTTTAAAATGTGGCAAATATAATCGATGTAAAGCATGATTCTGATCATATATCACTTCCACTCAATAAATCTGAAGTGTTCTCTGCAGCCCTCAGACTAAAATTCCAGTGTCCACGTGTGGCATTTGGTACTCCTTTCACTAAAGATCAAGCCCCACTTTGTTTTACTTCTCTCAATCTACCTTCGTGGCAAAAAACAGCAAATGTAGCAACAAAAGCTATGTACTTAGTCCTTCCAGGCACAACTCACAGCACACGTGTTCCAGGTTCCTCTAGAATTTTTTCCACTTCATCTTTGTCCATAGATTTTTTTATAGCTTCACCAAAGTATAATTGATATATTAAAAAATCCTGCAGATGTTTAATGTGTGTAATTTGGTGAGTCTGGACATATACTTACCAAATTAAGGTATTAAATATATCCTCTACCTCCAAAGGTTTTCTGTTTTCCTTTGGTGTTTATTTGTTTGTTATTTGTTGCAAGAACATCTAACATGAAATCTACCCTCTTAACACATTTCATTTTATTGTATTTTTTTTATTGTTAAATCATAGCTGTGTACATTAGTGCAATCAGAGGGTACAATGTGCTGGTTTCATATACAGTCTGAAATATTCTCATCAAACTGTTCAACGTTGCCTTCACGGCATTTTCTTGGTTATTGTAAATATATGATTCCGTATTTTTAACCTCAGCACTATTTTAAACATGGGAAACAACTCCCCAATCTTCCATCCCCTTGCCCCAGCATGAACCATTCTATTCTGTACTAACATGAGTTTGACTATTACAAATACCTCATATGAGTGGAATCATGCAATATTTGTTTTTTTGTGGCTATCTTATTTCACTTAGCATAATGTTCTTCGGGTTCATTCATGTATATGCAAATGGTAAGATTTCCTTCTTTTTGGAAGCTTAATTATATATATGTGTGTGTGTGTATATATATATATATATATGTAGTTTTTTTATTTTAGCTCATTACCCCACAGACATCTTTATCCATATCCATATTCATATCTATCTATATAGATCGCATTTCTTGATCCACTTATCTATGGACATTCAGATTGTTTCCACATATCATTTATTATGAATACTGCAGTAAATGTGGGAGTGCAGATATATCTTTGAGTTCTTTATGTCACTTCTTTTGGAGCTATACAATTACGATATTTTTAAAAACTATATCCAGGAGTGTAATCGCTAGATTATATGGTAGTTCTATTTTTTATTTTTTAAAAAACTTCCATAATATTTTCTAGGGTTAGTGGCTCTACCATTTAAGATTCCCAGCAACAGTATGCAAGGGGTTCCAGTTTCTCCACATCTGGGCCAGTACATGCTATCTTTGTTGGTAAATTTGTTATTATTTTTAAATGATAGCCTTCCTAAGAGGTATGAGTTGATATCTTGTTGTAATTTTAATGTGTATTTTCTAACGATCAGTGATGTTGAGTACTTTTTAATGTACTTGGTGGACCTTTGTATGCCTTTTTTTGAGAACTGTCTATTCAAATTCTTTACCCACTATGTAGTCAGGATTTTTATTTTTTTGCTATGGAGTTGCATGATTATTGAGCCTATAAAGTCTGGTTAAAAACAGGAGTAATGATATTGAAAAGTAGAGTGTGTGAATGGAAAGAAAGATTGAGAATTCAGGGGCAAAAACCTGATGACAGGTCAAAAAAGGAGGCCGAGAAGAGTGAATCAAGGGGTCACAGAGAAAAGTGAAGAGACAAGTGGAGTCAATTAGGTCATCGGAAAGAGTGCCTAGGATTGAGAGTTTTCTGGGTATCTGTGTAGACTGAAGTTGGATGACGAATAAAGTTCTCAAGAAGTTACATATACATAAGAAATAAGAAAAACTTGGAGAACAGTTATCTATAAGAGACAAGAGATGGTGGATAGAAATAACTTGCTTGACTTTTAAAGGATGAGGGCAACCTCATATTCTCACCCTGGAAAAAGAGTAAGGATAGGCAGATATAAATCATTTAGAATGAAGAGGGAAGGGAGTTGACATAATTCATATCAGATGACCTAAATTTTAGGTAAGTTGTTAAGAGTATGAGGTTAACTTTATGTAGAAAGTCCAAGGAAAAAGGTGAGTACAGGAACCATGCTGAACAGAAAGGGTAAGGTAACTGGCTAAGGAAAATAGAAAAATGGTTGAGTATTTCTGGAGAACAGCTGAAATGAGCTTTCATTAATTTACAGTGAACTCAAATCTATGCATGATTTTATTTAGTAGTATCAGGAAGGGACATCAAGGTTGAGAATTCTCATTAACGTGAGGTCCAATGATTAGCCAACCAGCAAGTTAGGACAGAGGAGAAAGTTCAAGATAAGACCAATATGTTGAGCAAAAAGGACAAGAGATCTCTAGAATGTGGAAGAGAAGGTTGTGAGAGTGATGGTATGACAGAACTAGGAAGTTAAGAGATGGAAAATTTGGACTTTGGCTCAGTGCCAATAGCACAGTGGTTACAGTGGCAGCCACATGCACCGAGGTTGGCAGGTTCGAACCCAGCCTGGGTGGCAGGTTCGAACCCAGCCTGGGCCTGCTAAACAACAATGACAACTGCAACAAAAAAATAGCTGGCATGGTGGTAGGTGCCTGTAGTCCCAGCTACTTGGGAGGCTGAGGCAAGAGAATCATTTAAGTCCAAGAGTCTAAGGTTGCTGTGAACAGTGACAGCATGGTGCATTACTGAGGGCAACATAATGAGAATCTGTCTCAAAAAAGAGAAAATAATAGAAAATTTGTAGTTTATGGTTTCTGTTTAGATATATTTTTTGTGGCAGGATAGTTTAGGTTGGAATCTTGGATATTAAAGAAAGAGGTACAATTGAACTGAAGTTAATTGAATTTAAAGCAATTAAGGATATATGAAATGGTATCTATAGATAAGTCCTCTGAACTTAGAAATTGCTATTATTGATTATAGAACATGGGATAAACAAGAGTTGGATTCAGATAGCAAGACATTTAATCAATATGAGAGAGTGATCAAAACATTGTAAAGAGATAAAGTAAAAGATATGTTCAGAGGTTATAAACTTCAAATAAGGAGAGAATATTACAAAACAGTAGAGAGTAGAAGTTGCCTATCAAGAAGGATAACCACACTCTCAGTCCTTAAAGTATATGGGTAAACAAATATTTTCTTCTTAGGAAAGAAGGATTTAAGTCAGAAATGAATTTTCTTGTAGTAAGAAAAACAGAAAGCAAATACTGGGGACGTTTTTGTTTGTTTGTTTGTTTTTTGAGGCAGAGTTGCCCTAGGTAGAGTGCCATGGCATCATATAGCTCATAGCAACCTCCAACTCTTGGGCAATCCTCTTGCCTCAGTTTTTCTATTTTTAGTAGAGATTAGGTCTGTCTTTTGCTCAGTCTGGTCTTGAACTAGTGAGCTCAAGCTATCCACCCGCCTTGGCCTCCCAGAGTGCTGGGATTTCAGGTGTGAGCCACCGTGCCTGGCCCTTTATGGATATTTTAACACATTAGACTAGTAATTCAGAAGTCATAGCTGAAAAGTGTGGAAAGAGAGTAAGAGGAAGCTCAGTGCCATGAGAGTGTACCTGTTGGTAAAATAGCACATAATCATCAAAGGGTTCCATAGTGAAACTCTCCATGGTTAGCAAGACTCAAGGACCAATTAGTGTAATGATTTGACCATAAATTTTGAAACTCTGATGTCAGCATGGCATATAGCTTCCCGGTGGCATCTGAGCAAAGGAAGCTTGCATGTTTTTAGAATCAGAATGAGAGCTTGTTGCTGGTTACTTTTCAAACAGCTAGTAGACACTCCCCTTTTCACCACTCAACACCCTTAAATGATGTAGTTTTCCTTTTATAGATCTTCTCCACTGATCAAGCTCTGGTGTTTGCAATATCCAAGTTAGTAGCATTCACAGTAGGTTCTTTACTAAACAGATGGAAGGACTAAGATACCCACGGGGAAATAATGTGTTAGCTCATCTGGAATTGTGCTATGACTTAAATTGAACTAATTCCCAAATAAAGTCCAATATTTACCATTTAATACAAGATTTCACCATTTCTTGACTAGAGAGACTATTGGGATATTTTGAAAAGTATTAGAAGATATCGCCTAACTTACAAATGACCTAAGAGAATAAATTTGTGCCCCAGGACTCAGTGAAGTCATTTATTTAGCAAACAGAGGACTCATGATTTTCTATTTATATTGAGGCCTCTTTTTGTACCAGACATTGGGCAGATATTGGAAATAAAAAAAATAAAAGTTAGTTCTTATCTTTAAGGAAGCTGACAGTTTAATGACATAAGTACATATTAAGAGATCATACTAGATGGTAAGAGATTGAAATAATATAACACGAGACTATAGAAGACAGAGCACCTGCCAGCTGGAATTTAAGTCAAAAAAAAAGCATAGTATTCTCATGTTAATACTATTCACATAGGATTTTGCCTGAAACATTTGTCACTATGAAGAGCATTCTGTTTTGAGGCAAACATTTCAGTGAAGCATTTCATAAGACCAATCTTGGCCCACTAACGGGAAACTGCCACCCACACCCCCTATTAATCAACTAACTCTTTTATGCACCTTTTTTGTGTGTATTTGGGCTCAGTATAGAACTGTTAGTACATTCCTGGGCATAAATTGGAATGCTGATTAACAATCCGGTTCAGTCTCTATCCTGAACCTGGGGTCTGTTTTCCCAGTATATTGTTCAGCATAAAGCAAAAGCAAATAAAGTCACTGCCTTGTAGATGAGAAAGCAGGCCCAGGCTTGTTAATACCTAAATATGGCTCCTTTCCATGGGATTATTTTCAAAAGCCAGAACTCCATCCCTTTGTTGAGCTGAATATGAAAAACAAATGAAAAGCTGTAGGAAACTTCCTTTGTGGAAGAAGAAGCCATGTGTGACGAGTTTTCATCCACCGTGCACAGCCACTTTTGCTAAGTCTACCTATCGGCGCAATGCCTCATGATTGAATTTGCCTACAAGTGATTAAGGCCATAAATTACACAAAGAAAATGAGCATTCAGGTAAAATAATTGCTCTAACACTCATTCTACCCTGTTACGTCTTGCTAAGAATTTATTTTGCCATCCACGCAGTCCCATCATGTTTATTGCAATTTTCAATCCTAGCCATTAAGATTTTTTTCACTGAAACCTTTTCCTTTATTAACCTTTAGAGCTCTTGAGGAAGGGATAATGACAACTTTTAAATTACTCCTATTTGCAATCCTGTTGCTTGCAACGTAATAAAAAAGCTACCCAATTTTATTAGTACATTTAAAAGGCCTTATGAAAGAATTAAATTTATATATAAATTTTTATGCTAGTGGCTTTATTCTAATATTCGTCTCAGTTTTTACGGAAAGGCCTTTCATCCAAAGAATGACAAAATTAAGAGGGCTTCTGCGGTGAAGCAAGTTCCTTTCATGTTTTAAGTACTAGACTGATTTACAACTCCCTACTGAGATGAAGGGTGCTCAAATTATCCCCTCACCCATCTTTCTTTAAAAGTGAACTAAGTAAATTTGCCTTTGGTGTTTTATAATGTCAATGAATTTTAAAGAGCTTCTGAACAAATGGGATTACCTTGGTAGCCACCAGGAACTAGATCATCATTTTCCTTGGGTTCCTAAGTAATTTAAACTGTCTCATTGATTCAGGCCAATTCTCCCCACGTATTTTGGGGGTGTCACTGACACTGTTCCCAGGACACTTACCCAACTGGGCTTTCCATACAGATCATTTCTCATCCACGCCTCCCAGTGAAGAAGGATTAACATTAGGAGTCAGGATTACTACTACCTGGGTGACAGTCAGGTCAAAACTTCAAGTCAAACCTTTCAGCTTCTCAAATAAATCTCTCACTAAGTTTTGTGTTCCATATGTTAAACTTTCTTCTAAGCCTTCTTTCACTCTAGTGCTTCTGCCCACCACCCATGTCCCATTCAAATTAGAAACCAGTTGTCTCCATTTTCCTCTTTCCTCAGGCATCAACAGTGGTTTTAAGGACAACCAGTGCTACTTCAGTTCCTCTGCAGCTAAATTGCCTTTGATGACCACACGTTTAGCTAGCTCACAAGTAAGATTTTCAAAGCCAGATGCTTAGTTCACCAAAAATGGACAGGGCATAACTCATATAAAAGTAATAGTTCTTTTCAAAACTAGGATATTAGCTGTCACAAACAAAGCAGGCTTGGGCCTGTATCTCTAAACACAAGCCGTTTCACGAATATGCTGTTGAATCCTGAGAAACATTTTCTCAGGGGAGATGTTATTTAGAGAGAAGTAGAGGGTATTCTCTTGAAAGGTTTAGCTATTTGTAGTCTCTTCGTAAGTCTCTTTTCATAATAAAGACTAATAAGAACTCCTTAAAAGCTATAAACCATTCTAAACTATTATATTTATTGCCTTTTAAAAAAAGTAAAGTAGAATTTACTTAAGACACACTCAAATTCTACCACTCTGATTTTCCCCAACATAATTAAATATAACTCTTTTTCTCACCTATTGAATTTTTTTCCTCTTTTGTTCTTGTTTTAGTGTTTATCATACTCTTCGCAATTACTTTTGTACTTGTTTATTTCTCCTACAGACCTTAATATTTTTGTTGTTAATAATCATTCAGTCAGTTTTGTAACCTGGATCATTGAATAAATAACTGAATTATTAAAAACACTCTTTGGAAAGTTCTTTTATATGCACTTAGGTTTTTAAATGCCAACTAAATTATGGGAGACTTTGAATGTTCTGATAAGTTTTTGAATATAATAGAAGTAAAGATAGAATCATTTGTTAATATGTTTTTAGGCATATCTTATTGAGGCTGTGATTTTTTTACTATTAAAAAGTGTTTCTTTCTTAATCTGTTTAATAAATATGTGATACACACCGACACACAGAGCTTGAAACCTAAATTGTTATAGCTAAATTTCTAATTTATAATTTTTAAGAACTGAGCTTAGAAAAATTTTTTTTTTTTTCAGGTAGAAACAGCTCATGACATGTCCCTAAATGCACGTGTGAGCGTACTTTCTAGATTTAAAGGTGTTTCCTAATACTGCTAAGGCTGAAAGACAGGATGAAAATGGCTCAGAGAAGTGAAATTTCAATTTGGCCCCTCATTCTTATATTTACTTTTATGAATTTTTATCACACTGAATCTTCTGTTAGCATTTTAATTAAGGCTGATGTTGTTAATACAATGTAAAATTATATGGATGTCTTATGAGGATTTTTATTCCAGATCAACTAATTAGCATGTTGGATTGGGTTGTTACCACTAGGTTATTACAAGTATAAAAAGGGGATGTTTGCTTCCAACTTATTTTTTTTTCATACTAGGGAACATATTTGTGCTTGCAAAGTATCATTAATCCTTGAAAATATTTAATCAAGCTAAACGATGGTTCTGCTCATGTCACAATATTCAATTTATGTCTTACTAGATAGTGATCAGGTGTATTTCCAAAGTGAAGGCTAACAGGGGCATGCAAACCTTATGTAATAAACAAAAAGAAAACTCAATTCAGTTAGAAACATATGTAAGTAGAATTTAAGAGAATGTAAGCCTTCTGAATACAAATACAGGTATTTTATTTGTGTTCACAAGTCATTTTATTCACCTTGGTTCACTTTGTATGCAGTATCATACATTCACTTTGTATGCAGAACTATGAACTGCAAAAAACATACCAGTGCAAGTGTCTTTATGAGGTAATAATTCCTTTTCCTTGGGTGGATACCCAGCAGTGAGATTGCTTGATCAAATGGTAGAACTACCTTTAATTCTTTTAAAAGTCTTCATAATGTTTTCCATAGAGGTTGTACTAATTACTATTGCAATGAATTGTGTATAACCCATCTATTTTCCCTGAATCCACACCAACACCTATTGATTTTTGACTTTTTAATAATAACTATTCTAACAGAGATAAAGTTGTATTTTATGGTTTTACTACTCATATTCCTGTTACACAGTGATGTTGGGCATTTTTTCCTATGTGTATTGACCATTTGCATGGCTTCTTTTGAGAAATGTCTGTGTCATTTGTCCACTTTATCGTGGGGTTGTTTGTTTATTTTTTCATATTGAGTAGTTTAAGTTCCTAGTAGATTCTGGATATTAGTCCTTTGCTGGATGCATGGTTCGTGAATATTTTCTCTCATTTTGCAGGTTGCCTGTTTACTTTGTTGATTATTCTTTTGTTGGGCAGAAGTATTTCAGTTTAATTAAGTCCCCTTGGTTTACTTATTTATTTATTTATTTATTATTTATTTATTTATTTATTTATTGTTACATTTGCTTTGGGGCTCTTAGTCATAAATACTTTGCCTTGACTGATGACTAGAAGAGCTTTTCTTAGCTTTTCTTCTAGAACTTTCAGTGCCAAGTCTCACTTTTAAGTCCAAATGAGAACAAATATTTGTTGCAAATCTTTTTCCCTCTTGGTAAATCAGATTATCTAATCCAGAGGTGATTATTAGTACAATATTTTAAAATAGGCTCTCAGTGCTTAAAAGTACATTAGTTCCTAGGTAAGAAAACTTCTGGTTCCTCTTTAAATATTGCTTAACTGGGATAATTCCTAACATACATCTAGAAAACATCATGGTTATTGAATACAATCAATGTTTTGTTTAATGTGAAATCCATGGACAAAATGTATAGTTTTACCTTTATTACCGTAATAAGTGTATATTATTATTTGAATTTCTAAATATCTTTTCCAATCACCTAAACCATCATGTAGCTATAGCTTTTGAAAGTCATTTTAGGCTAACATTCACATGTTTTTATATTTACTATTACTTTAACTAGGCATAACAGTGAAATAATTATAATTGGGACTATTAGAAAACTAATAGTTCCTATGTTTTTTTCCATAATTTCTACTATTAGTGCTCTTCAAAATATAATTATTTTAAAATAAAAGTAGCATATATCAGTCAAATGATTCAGAAATTATAAGTGGAAAGTAAAAGTACTTCACTTCCTAACAAATCTCTGACTTCTCTTGAAGAACTATCACTACCAAATTTCTTATTTCTTATTCTAGAATAATATAATTTGTAATTAAAATGTGTACAAAGTGTAATTATTAATTTAAGATTATTATATGAGATCTATTTATATTAGTACTATAGTTGGGTGTCACTCTTTAGTCTTCATAGAAGCTACATAATACACATATTTCATTGCATCAATATATTATAAATAATTTAACCAGGTTCCTATCTATTGATTGTTAAATTTATTTCTGGTTTGTTTAATTATAATGTAGCAATGAATAATTCTGAACATATGTTTGATATATTGCTGTTAGCCTATCCAAGATCACACTAATAAATATGAAATACACATACAATATACATTTTGATAGGCATGACCAAGTCTCATCAAAACAATTACATCCATTTACATTTGCACTGGTAATGTAAGATGGTGTTTATTTCTCTGTCATTTTATCTATACCGGATATTACCCAGCTTTTCAGATCTGTCAACTTGATGAGGAAAACATAGAATCTCATCTTATATTCATATGTCTTTATGCATGAATGAAGTTAAGGTCTTATTCAATGTATTTATAGATAATTATTTTCAGAGCAATTCCTTTAATCTTTTCTGATTGTATTTGTTGGATTTATAATGACCTTGTTGTGATTGTTTTACATATATCATTTGACCTGAAAAAATGAGCAATTGTTACTTCTGCTGCCTATAATTCAGTTTGCTTTTTAGGCTTTGTATAGCTTTACAAATAGAACTTTTGAATTTTTATGTAATAAAATCAAAAAAAAATTATTGTATCTGGTTTTCCTTTCCTTAAAAAAGCTACTCACAACTCTAAAAATATGTAAATTCAACAAAGTATTCTTTTGACATTTTAATTTTTCATTATTATACATTAATATTTGACAGTAAAATATTTTAATAATTTGATATAAATAATGAGGTACAGAAACACATTAGCCATATTTTAAGTACATGGCTATTTTAAGATAGCTACATGGGCCTGCTTCTTTATTATAGAACATTTTGATAGTCAGAAAAGTCTTTGTAGATGGTGTAAGTATACAGCCCTCCATTTTAGTAATAAGATTTTTTTATTTCCAACTAGTCTCTTAGATTTATTTTATAGATAAATACGTAGTTCATTGTGATAAGAGATGAACAGGTACATGCATTTCCAATCTCTTCTGGAGCCAAATACAATGTTGGAACTTGAAAGAATGAGAACACTCTTGCCACCTGAACCACTAGGTTTACATACTGATGTAGATGTACATGGAATGTTTGTGGGATGAGTAGATAGAGCTTAAGACTCTTGAAGATCAGATAATTGTCTCATTTTCTGCAAATGCTAAAGAAAAAGACTTTAGGATTAAGTGAAGTTCCTACTGAGTTAATTTGGAGCAAAATGATGACAAGTGTTCAAGTCTCTTCGTTCTTTATGGAATCCAGCACCCCACATTGGTTATTAACCTTTATCTATGTAAAAAAAATAAATATACTCAAAGATCAATCAAGTATAAACACAGACACTATAAAAGAATGGCATTAGCTGCCTCAGGGTATATTTTTAAGCACCTTTGTATGTTAAATGCAAACTGTCCAGAGTGTAGTCTCTGGTAGTGCTCCTGCCACATATGCAGAACTCAGCACCCTTTTACACTTCTCAGAAAATATTGGCAGGCTCCAAAGACATGCGTGTGTGAACTATATGCTCACCAACTATTCGATAGGAGAAAAAGGAGAGAAGTAGGTTTACATTACACACTGTACAGCAAATGCCTTAAAATTCCCCATCACATGTTTACCATCCAATCTCTTCTTCCTTCAATAGCAATAGACAAGCATGTTCTCTGATTTCTTCTACATTGGCCTTGAACATTCTTAACTCCTACTTTCTACTTTCTAAACATCCCCAATCTCAAAGCATCCTCCTCTTTTGCCTGGAATTTGAGATGTTTATAGTTTCTACATCCAAACTTATTGTTTACACTTTTCAATGGGATCCCCAATAATATTCTGTTGAAAAACTGACACAAATCTAAGAGTCATCAATAACACTTCTTTGTTTTTTTCAGTAGATGATAGTAACTGTATAAAGCATTTTTTGTAGTAAAGAGTTCAGTCTATGTATACTTTATTGTATCATTATAGAAAAATTCAATACAGCTGATTAACATATCCATCACCTCACCAAGTTGTCATTTATTCATAATGAGAAAATTAAAAGTTCATTACTTTAGTAATTTTTTAATATATAGATATTATTATTAGCCAACGTCACCAAGGAATATGGCAGATTACTAAAATGTATTCCCCAGTCTCACTGGGACTCTGTACCCTTCGATTAATATCTTCCTTTTCCTTATCTCTATCTCCCAACCATGTTCCAAAGACATTTCTTCCAAAATTATAAGTTAAAGTCCCTCTTACTGCAATTAGTGAAATCTGGTTTCTTGTACCCTCAATGAATCCTCAACAATAAAAGAAAAATTATTATAAGTTATGAGCAAATTGAGGAAAAATCATTCAGCCTTGCTCTGCTAATCTTGATCCCTTTTTCTTTGAGTTCTAAGTAAGTTCTAAGCTGCATGTTTATGTGTGTGACTGGATTTTGGCCATTAATGTGGCACACCACAAGTTGAAATAATACAGTAAAACTACACAGAGAATGTTTACTTTGTTAATCCTGATCCACCGTAGATACAATGATCAATTATAATTAGAGAATAAAAAAAAATTCCTAAAAAGTAAATAAAAAGCGAGGATGTAGAGTATCTTCTTTCATTTACTCATGATCATCAATTATATTTTCTTTTGGAAACTGGCTTACTTTAAATCAGGCTTACTTCAATAAATCAGCTTTATATATCCTGTGGATTGTATGAGTAATTTGTAATAACAGGGTACGCCAATTGAGCTGTGAAATTACTGCTTTCTGCATATTTGCTCTAATTCAGTGGTGTTGACTTTCACAGTCTTTCCCCTAGGTTTTCAGGACTTCTAGCTAGAGCTATTTTAGTCAATGATTGTTATACTTGATTTTTTTAAAGGAGTTGAATGGTACCAATAATAGAATATCAATAATAACAATACAAGAAATTGTAACAACTTTTAGAGAATTCCTTTTGCAATTTGTGCATTAAATCCCTTTCCCATCTAACTTCTTGTTATTTAAGTCTTGTACTTCAGACATAATAATTACCAGCAATCTCTGTTAGGTAGATCCTCCCAGTTTAAATGGAGGGAGCCTCCCAGGTCTTTTTGAGTGTCACCCTATTTCTCCTACGATGTCAGTAGTGTTCTTCTGTCTTCTTTGCCTTTCTACCAGTATTGTGAACATTAGATCATTTAACTATCTTGCCAACTATAAAGAATATAACCTTTTAGTTTTATTAGCATCTTCTTTTCTTCACAAATGAATAAAAGCAGGTTTAATTAACCATACTTTTAATGGACACTCTTTTTTTAAATTCTTTTATTGAGTCTTTGCAATATGAAAAAGCTAAGTTTTGTTTACCAGTATGTGATCTTCTCTATTTGCCTACAAAATCTTTTATTAACAACTTAGTTAAATAGATAGCTAGTAGTATTTCACAGTAATCTGTGATTCCTTTTCTTTTTTTATGGTTGGGGATTAACTGAGGGTACAATTCTCTACTGAGTGGCCCATTTCCTGGTAACTACATTGGGCACAAGAAACACAGCAATGTGTTTCTGTTTTCTGGTCACAATATTGGGCACTAGAAACCCAGCGAAAGAGCAGAGAATCGCCCTGCCTTGCTAAGGCTTATATGGAAGGTGAGGGAGAAATTGTTAAGTAAAGAAATAAATAATCAAGATCATGTGAGGTAAAAAAGGAAGTATAGGAAGGTTTCTTTAAAGATGAGATTTGTATTTCAAAGATTTTTACCTGTGTCTTGGGGAATTGGTTTTACGTAATAAATAAAACTTGCATTTGTTATCATTTAAAAAGTAAATATTGTTTCTTCACAGCCAAGAACACAGTAAGTAAAGCAAGCAAACAGCCCACAGAATGGTAGAAGATATTTGCAGGTTATAAACCTTTCTCTGACAAAGGTTTAATAACCAGAATCCACAGAGAACTCAAACGCATTAGCAAGAAAAGAACAAGGGATCCCAGGCTGGGCAAGGGATATGAAGAGAAACTTCTCCAAAGAAGATAGGCGCGCAGCCTTCAGACATGAAAAAATGCTCATCATCTTTAATCATCAGAGAAATGCAAATCAAAACTACTTTGAGATACCATCTAACTACAGTAAGGTTAGCTCATATCACAAATACCCAAGACCAGAGATGTTGGCGTGGATGTGGAGAAAAGGGAACACTTTTACACTGCTGGTGGGAATGTAAATTAATACATTCCTTTTGGAAAGATATATGGAGAACACTTAAAGATCTAAAAATAGACCTACCATTCAATC
>CAUYPK010114683.1:0-42144 GCA_963574355.1 Loris lydekkerianus
ATAAATTGTGGTATATGTACACCATGGAATATTATGCAGCCTTAAAGAAAGATGGATACTTTACCTGTTACATGTTTACATGGATGGAGCTGGAACATATTCTTCTTAGCAAGTATCTCAAGAATAAAAGATAAAGTATCCAATGTACTCAGTCTTACTATGAAACCAATTTATAGCTTCCCTATGCAAGCTATAACCCAATTATAGCCCAAGAAGAAGGGAAATAGGAGAGGGAGAGGATGGGTGGAGGGAGAGTATTTGGTGGGACCACACCTATGGTGTATTTTACAAGGGTACATGTGAAATTTACTAGGTGTAGAATATAAATGTCTTAACACAATAACTAAGAAAATGCCATGAAGGCAATGTTAACCAGTTTGACGAAAACATTTTAAATTGTATATAAAACCAGCACATTGTACATTAATGTACACAGCTATGATTTAATAAAACAATAATAAAAATTTAAAAAATAAAAAAAGAATAAAATTCAGTCATTTGCAGCAATGGGGATGAAACTGGAGGTCACTGTGTTATATGAAATAAGCTAGGAACAGAAAGGCAAATATCACATGTGCTTGCTCATGTGGGAGCTGATAAAGGGATTACACAGAGGTAGAGAGTAGACTAGTGGTTATGAGAAGCTGGGAAGGGAAAAGGAGAGGAAGGGATGAAGAGAAGTTGGTTAAGAGGTACAGAAGTACAGTCAGAGGGAATAAGTTCTAGTTTTGAAGAGTACAGTAGGAAAATTATAGCTAACAATTTGTTGTATTCAGGGTCCAGCGGAAGTAATGCCCTTTTGTACTTGAGTGTGATATTGATATTTGCATGCAGAATTACATGCAAATAATGCAAATTACAATAATGACACAAACATTGCCACATTTTTATGAGCTGGTAATCTATATCAATCTTTTAGTACAAAATCATAAGCATGTAATTCTGTAACATAACAATATCCCACTCAAGCACAAAAGGGCATTACTTCTGCTGGACCCTGTATTTCAAAATAGCTAGAAGGGAAGAATTGTGATGTTCCCAACACAAAAGATAAATAAGATGATGGACATCCGAATTACTGTAATTTGATCATTCACTTCACATTGTATACATGTATCAAGATACCACATGTACCTCCAAATACATACAACTATTATACATCAATTAAAAAAAATCCATAGCCATACCGCCCAGTGATGACCACAGTTGATACTTTAGGAGTGATTCTTTTTATGATTATGCTATTTCTGAAAAGTTCTATGCTGCCTTTTTCACCTATACTTTTATTATCTATCTGTATGTATAAATGTTTTGATGGATAAATGTGTAATATTTCACTGGATATATAGGATAGTCCCTTTGACATTAAGGTAATTTCCAGTATTTTAGAACCGTAAGTAAAGTATGATGCTCTCAAAAAGAATAAAATACTTACAAGTCAACTTATGAAGGAGGTAAAAGACTTGTACATTGAAAACTATAAAATTTGCAAAAAAAAATTAAAGATGACACCAAAAAAATGGAAAGATGCCTTTTGTTTATGGATAGAAAAGCTTAATATTGATGTCATTAAAATCTAACGCAATCTACAAATTTAGTACAGTCCCCATTAAAACTTTTATAATGTTTTTCTCCAGAAATAGAAAAATTCAGCCTAAGATTCATAGTGAATTTCAAGGATCAGCCTAGCCAAAAACAATTTTGAAAAAGATCAAAGTAAACAACTCACATGTTCTGATTTTAAAACTTACCAACAATGCTACAGGAATCAAAACAGTGTAGCATTAGCATAAAAACAGACATACAGAACAATGAGATAGAGAGCCCAGAAATAAACCCTTAGGTAGGTGGTCAAATATTTTTGACAAGGTTGCCAAGACCATTTAGTGGGCAAAAGGCAGTCTTTTCTGCAAATGGTGTTGGGAAAACTGGATAACCACATGCAAAAGAATAAAGTGGGACCCTTACTTCATACCACATACAAAAATTAAATCAAAGTGGATCCAAGAAATAAAAAAAGAGCTAAAATTATAAAAAGTCTCAGAAGAGGGGCAGTTCCTGTGGCTCAGTGGGTAGGGTTCCGGCCCCATATACCAAGGGTTCAAACCCAGCCCCAGCCAAACTGCAGCAACAACAACAACAACAAAAAATAGCCGGGCGTTGTGGCAGGCGCCTGTAGTCCCAGTTCCTCAGGAGGCTGAGGCAGGAAAATCGCCAAGAAATAGTGATTTCTTGGATAGGACACCAAAAGCACAGACAACAAAAGTAAAAATAGATCAAGTGGACTACATCAAAATTTAAAATTGTGCAGCAAAGGATGCTATCAGCAAAGTGAAAAGGTATGTCCCATAATGGGAGAACAAACATATTTGCAAGTTGTGTATATGATAATAACCCTAATACATATATGGAACAACAACAGAAACAACTTGGTTTTTGAAAGGTGTGAAGGACTTGAATGGACATTTCTCCAAAGAATATATGCAAATGACCAATAAGCTCATGAAAAGAAGCTAAATGCCCCTAATCATTAGGGAAGTGCAAATCAAAACTACAGTAAGATACTTCACACTTATTAGGATGGCTACTACATTTTTTTTTTTTTTTTTAATTACAAATGTTGATTAGGATGTGGAAAAATTGGAGCCATTGTGCTTTGTTGGTGGGAATGGAAAATGGTGCAGCCAGAAAGTTAAAAACAAAACAACCAAGATCCAACAATTTCATGTCTGGGTATACACTCAAAATAATTGAAAGCAGGGCCATGAACAGATAATTTGTACACTTAACGTTCATAGCAGCATTATTTGCAACAGCCTACAGGTAGAAGCAGGCCAAATGTTGTCAACAGATGAACGAATAAACAATTATTGTTATGTACCAGTGGACTATTATTCAGCTTTAAGAAGGAAGTGAATTCTAACACTTGCTATGATATGAACCTTAAGGACATTATGTTGAGTGAAATCAGCCAGTCACAAAAGAACATTACGTGATTCCACTTGTATTAGTATCTAGCATAGTAAAATTCACAGAAACAGAAAGTAGAATGGTGGTTGCCAAGGGCTGGGGGGAAGCAGAAAAGGTGAGTTACTGTTTAATGAGTATAAAGTTTCCATTTTGCAAGATGAGTTCTGTGGATGGATGGTGATGATGGTTGCACAACAGTGTGAATGTACATACTTAATGCCACTGAATTACATTCTTAAAAATAGTTAAAATGGTAAGTTTTGTGTATGTTTCAGCACCAATTTTTAAATGATAATTTTAAGAAATGTAAAGCTCATTTGTGACTATTACGTTTCTAGAATATATTCTCAGAAGTAAAATTACTTAGAAGAAGAATCTTGATAAATATTTCCAAATTATGTTCTGAAAGGATCACAACAGCTTACAGATTTTCTTGGCAAGGTTACATCATACCTCTACCAGTAATTGAGTAATTACCATTTTAAAAGATTGCTAGGTTAAAAAAAATTTTTGACATAATCATTGATCATTTATAATTTTATGAAATCATTTAAACACAGAGGTCTCAATGTTTTTCTAATCAATTATAGTAATAATACTAACTTCTTGCATTTATAGTATTTATATTTCCTTTTACTTGCTTTTTTAGGGGGGAGAGAACATGTAGACATTTGTAATTTTTTAATGTGGACAGTATCCCTTAGAGATTTGTTCAATGGTTTTTAAATGTCCTTTTTTTAGCTTGAAAATTGATACCTGCTTTCCTTTTCTTCTAAAAGCTATGAGGATTTGGGAGTGTGGTTTTGATTCTTTTTTTTTTTTTTTTAAGAGACAGGTCCCACTCTGTCAGGCTGGAGTACTTGGCATCGTCATAGCTCATTGCAGCCTCTAACTCCTGGGCTCAAGTGATCTTTTTGCCTCAGCCTCCCCAAGTATCTTGGACTATCGGCATGCCTTACAAGGCCTGGCTAATTTCTTTATTTTTTGTAGAGAGGGGGATCTCAGTATGTTGTCCAGGTTGGTCTCAGACTCTTGGCCTCAAGTGATTCTCCCACTTCAGCCTTCCAAAGTGCTGAAGTGGGAGATTACTACAAGTGTTAGCCACAGTGCCTGACCTTGATTTATTTTTTATTTAACAGTTTAACGCATCTTAGAATTTATTTTGGTGTAAGGTAAAAAGATTTAAATTGACTCTTTACTACGTGTAGTTAACCAACTGTCTGCCCTAAGATTGCCAAAGAGTTATCTAATTCTTTCCCTTTCTATTGATTTGAGATTCATTCTTTATCATAGTATTATATGTATGTAAATATATTTAGCAGTTTGAGGGCTGTTGCTTCTATTCCATTAACCTGCCTCTTATGCCTCATCACACTGTCATTAATTCATATAGCTTTAGAGTTGGTAGGACTCATTGGTGTTCTCCTTCTTCTTGCTTTTTATTTTTCCAGGTGAACTTTAGAATTGTTTTGTCAAGTACCTAGAAAAATAAAGAGGCCTACCTGAATTTTCATTGGAAATCCTTTAAACCTGTAAATCAATTTGGGGAAAAATTAACATCAGCATATTTACGGTATTTATACTTCCAATTCAGAAATATACCTTATCTTTATTTGTTTGCCTTTTTTCTCTATATTATTTGTTTATTTGTATCTTAGAGTATGCTTTATCAGTGATAGCCTGATCATATTTTTAGACTTCTTTAAAAACTACTTTATATGCATAAGGTTTCAAAAGAGCATGGGGAAAAATCATTAGTAGAGATTCTTTGATCTGAGATCATTAGGAAAAATACATCAAAAAGTGTCTTCACTTTTTCTTTGCTTTTAATTCTGCATGTTATATATAAACCTTCTAGAAGTCTTTCCTTCTATTCCAGCTTATCAGCATAGTCTTAGGATAGCCATATTTTCCCATCTCATCTTGTATGAAATATTGAATCATTGGCAGGCAGGTCTTTGTCTCTTGAAAGCCCAGATCTGCAGTAAGGATCTGCTTCTGGACTCCTTACTTGTGTCCGAGTCATCTGGCATCACTCCGTGGATAAGGAGGTGATGGTGAGTGGCGGTGAGCATGACTTCGTAGTTACAGTCCATGATTAATGGTCGCCCTCCTCAAACACAACCCAGGGATCTTCCGCGGAAGTCCCAGGAGGCAGTTGTGCGGCAGGGTCTGGATTCATGTTGCCTGACAGCTCGTGCTCTTTTCGTTGAACTATGTCTGCTACTGAGGTAGCCACAGACCAGGGCAGGTGTGACAGCAGTATGCTCAAGGGTTGGGGAGCCTGATCAAGTGGCACCCACTCCCCAAGGCTCAGTTAGAAATAGTCCCTTGGGGCTGGGTGCTGGCTGCTGTTCACACCTGTAATTCTAGCTCTATGGGAGGCTTGGTAGGAGAATTGCTTGATCCCAGGAGTTTGGGACCAGCCTGAACAAGAGTGAAAGCCTGTCTCTACTAAAAATAAAATTAGCTGGGTGTTTTGGTGGGCATCTGTAATCCAAACTACTTAGGAGGCTGAGGCAGAATGATTACTTAAACCCAGGAATTTGAGGTTGCTGTGAGCTAGGCTGATTCCATGGCACTCTACCCTAGACTATAGAGTGAGCCTGTCTCAAAAAAAAAAAGAAAAGAAAAGAAACAGTCTCTGGCCAGCCATGGAATCCAGCAGTGTCTTTTGGCTTCAGGGAATGGGAGGCAAGGGTGGGGCTTGGTTTACTTTTAACTATTTATTTATTTTAATAGCTATTGATACACACAATAGAAACTACATTCTTACATCTTACCCCGCACTCTGGATAGTTGTAACAGTACATTGGTGTATGGAATGTGAGCGCTCAGCCCTAGTTGTAACCACTCATCCATTTGTGTCAGGTGTTCCTTACTGTTCTGAATTCTATTTAGGAACTAAAGGGCTTTTGTATTCTTGTTCCTAAGTGGGACAAATGAGCCAGGGTTGTAAGAGAAATTTATTTAAAAAGAGGGGCCATGGTATAGACAAACTTTCTTATTTGTGTAAAGAAGTGAGGAGTTTTTTCAGTTTTCCTGCCAAAGACATTTTGCTTATAGTTTTCACTTTTCTTTTGGAGCTACTGGTAATACTTCTTTTTGTAAGAAATCATCTCAACCTTCCTCAGCCCCAAGGGACCCTGTGATACTCCAGTTCAGAAATGATGGTTTTCTCCTTAGAACAACTTTTTACATTAACCTCTTTTGATGATGGGAACTCAAGATCCGAATAGTAGCTTTTAATAATAATCCCATAAAAATAAGTGTAATACCTTTATTTTTATTTTTTACTTTCTTTTTAATTGAGACAGAGTCTCACTTGGTCACCCTCAGTAGAGTGCTATGGTGTCATAGCTCACAGCAACTACCAACTCTTGGGCTCAAGCAATTCTCTTGCCTCAGCCTCCCTAGTAGCTGAGACTATAGGCACCTGTCACAACACCTGGGTATTTTTTTATTTTGTTTTGTTTAGCAGGCCTGGGCCAGGTTTGAACCCACCAGCCCCAGATCATGTGGCTGGCACCCTAACCACTGAACTATGGTGCCCAGCCAAAATTCTGCAGGGGGCTCTTTTTTTTTTTTTTTTAGACAGTCTCAAGCTGTCATACTAAGTAGAGTGTCGTGATGTCATAGTTCACAGCACCCTCCATTTCTTGAGCTCAAGCAATCCTCTTGCCTAAGTGGGGTCTCAATTTTGCTCAGGCTAGTCTCAAACTTGTGAGCTCAAGTAATCCACCCCTGCATCTACCCACCCACCCACCAACCCCCACACCCCGGCCTCCCAGCGTTAGAACTCCTGGCAAAATATCTTTAATTTTAAATTTAAACAAAACATCTAAAACTTAGAAGCATCTAATGTCACCATCTTTATGATATAAAAATAAACACACTGCATTCCATTTTATGCTTTTTTTCTTTTACTCTGTTGCCCAGGAGTAATACCTTAAGTTGTAGTACTGTCTAGCTATTGAATATAAAGCAGCTTCATTTTTCCTATAATTTTTCTAAACTTAATTTTTCAGAAAAAATAATTTATTTCTCAAGAAAAAGCAGTGTTGGGGGATTATAAATTCATAGCTTGCCCTGTAAGTAGGAGGGAAATTGAACAAGAGTCCACACTAATGAACTGGAATTGTATAATATTTGAATAGCCATTTGCTTTTAAAAACTGTATTGCCAGAGTACTACATATGATGCAGATATTAAGGCAATTAACAAGAAGAAGGTATACAGGAGGCTAAGTACTATTGAATTTGGAGTACCAGTTAGGGAAAATACCAAAGTTAAAGTTCACACCAACTATACGCACATGCTTTTTTTAGTAGCTCTCTTGGAATCATTTGCTTATAGTCTGGCCAAGGTTGTGGCCTTCAGTCCTGTCTCCTAATAGATGGGATCTTTGCCTAAAAGTTATTGAGAAATGAAGACTGCAAAAAGCCGGAAAATGTCCAAGCTTTTAGTGCACTCTGACAGCCAAACAGAACGCTTTTTCCGTTTGCAGGTTTTTTTTAGTGTCATTTTAAGTTGCAGCTTCCAGCCAATCAGCGAGCTTCATGCCTGCTGACATCACGAACCAGCCAGTTCCCTCCAGCTGCAGAGAGCTTCAGTTTGTCTTTTTTTTTTAAACTAAAATGGAGGCTGGTTTCTTGCCTTAAGGAGTCCATTGCCTTTCCCGCTGGAGTCTAGATGTTGACATGTAATAAAGCGGGCAGCAGGATGGTGGTGGATGCGGCCAACTCCAATGGGCCTTTCCAGCCCGTGGCCCTTCTCCATATTCGAGGTAAGTTATTGTGTGTTTCACTGAATCGGAACCTTCCGTGGGTAGTTAATAAATGGCTATTGTGCTTCAGATAAGAAAAGCAGGAAGTCCTTTCGAGCAGAATTCACTCCATTTCGCTGCAGACTTAGCCAGAGGAGGTTGGGTGTGTCACTGCAGTTTGGCATTTTACGAACTACTTACAGAATGTGAGGCTTGAGAGAGGCCTTGCATGCATAGTTCAAAGCTGGTTTTTCTGCTTTCTGCTCGCTCTCCCATCCCCCTTTCAAAGCTGTGCTGATGTCAAAGGATGTGAAGTCACTGCCCAGGGAAGACATTGGGTGGGGTAGGAAGGAGAGGCGGGCCCGCTGAGGCCGGCCAAGTTGTATGTACGCAGAGTTTCTGTTACATCTGTGCTGCTTAATACTGCAAAGGTTTCATCGGGGACACATCTCTGAATTAAATATGAATTACAGTCAAAAAATGTGCAGGATTTGTTAGAACAGAACTTTCTTTAGGATAATTGTTTTCATTCTTGCCATGGAGTCTGAAAGAAATATGCTTGTACTTTGAAATACTGAAATCTGTTATGGATCATAATTTTTGAAGTATTAGCTTTTTCACGGAATATTAGGAAATTTTTTACATTTAAATAGGCTCTGTATTGCCATGTGACTTTAAAATTTTAAATGGCAATAAGTTTTTAATGTGTATATAGATCACTAAATTAATATAGTTGATCTCTCATGGTTTATGCATATTTGGGGTTCAAACAGATTAAAAACAGTAGTAGTTATATTAAACTATAGGTATAAGGATAATAGCATACTTATTTTTGGTATTTTAAGATATATGAATTTTCATAACTAGATAAAATAGAAAAATGGATTTTAAGCTTTAAATTTCAAATTACTTTAAAAATCATAATACAGCCATAGCCTAACAAAACAGTTTTAACTATAAGAATCTCCTTTAAAGACCTGTGTCAAAGGAGGTTGGGGGCAAAATTTCTGGGTGACTAATACCCTCTATGACTAAAATGCAGGACAAGACTTTTCAGATCCTAGGGTGTACACAGGGAGGATGAAAGCACATGAATACTCAATCTTTCTAGTAAAATGGGTGTTGCTTTTCTCTCCAGACTATCTTTCAGTGAAGCTGGTAGAAATTAACATTCGCAATGACCAAATTGTAGGACAGGCTATGAATTTATTGTTTTTTAATATTCCCAGTTAAAAAGCAAATATTGACTACAGATAACATTTAGGTATTTTAGGCACACAAAATGTGTAGGCATAAAATATAATTGCTTTGATTAAGTTAGTTCTTAAGCACCAACTAAATAGCAATAAGATAATTTTATTACATGTAAAATGTAATTTTTGTACTTTTAAGGTATCTTCTAAATAAATCATTTTGGTTTGTGAATTTTCTGGATTTTATTAGAAACCTAATGTACTGGTTTTTTGAATTATGAATATATTCTGAAACAGAACCACTTGATTTTCATCTTAAACCACATTGGCTTTTTTTTTTTTTTTAATTCCAAGATCTTACTATAGGCAGTATAGATTTTTTTGCTGTTGGTTAAGTGATGGGTTGTTGTGGAGAGAAAAAGTAGTGAAGTGTTTGAGTTTTTAAGAAAGAGAAACCTTTGAGACCTAAGACTAACTTCTAATTCAAACAGTAGGGATAATTTCAAACTTCAAAACTTAAAGAACTGCTTGATTTACTCTGAAGGACTTTTTGAAACAAGCATGTTAATGTGAGATTTAACAAAATTTGTTTTATTTACTACACTTTTATTCTTAGTTTAACATGCATTTAGCAGCTACTGTGTGCCAAGTGCTGAATTGAATATCATTAAAAATTACTCAGTTACAGCCTCTGCTGCAAAGGAGCTGATGGTTCAATGGGAGAGACTCACCAAGGAGCCCTGGTACTTAGGGAGATCCAGGGCGAACTCACTGGGAGGGTGCTTCGGAAAGAGCAGGTGCTGATGTCCTGATGCTGGGAAGGGGAAAGAGCCAGAGGGCTCAGCCCTGGGCTACCTGACTCACTCAATGGAGGGCGGGGGTGTGAGGGGGGCATATGCACTGTCCTTCCCACACACACTGAAGGAAAAGTCCTTTACCCAGAGTCACACAGCCCAAAAGTGGTAGAGCTAGAATCCAAACCAAGACAGCTGTTTTGAATCTTTTTTTAACTCGTTTTAATATAGAAATTTAGGCTGTTTAAAGAACATTTTGCTACAGAATTACTATAGTGGTTGTTTCTGAACACCCTATCATCTATCTGTTCTGTTCAGTGGCCTCTTTTAGTATAACAGTTTTGTGCCTGGGGTTCATTTCTTCTTCATTCTCCAAATATTGGTTGATCTGTACCAGATACCAGGCAGGGTCCTAACTTGGAGCATGAACAAGTGCTATGGCTCAGCTTTCAGAGGTGACAGTCCACTGGGAGTGAATGTGACCACTACACTGAGGTTAGTCCCAATTGATTTGATAGTTATCGTCTACCGAATAGTCTGGAGTTTGCAATTGATATGGTAAATTAGCATATCCTGAAAAGTTCAAGTGTGAAAGGGACATATTTATTGAAACTTAGTGTAAACTTTTCTGTCTGTAGGTGGAGAGACACCGGAACTTTATAGCTGTTAATTTAGCTTAATACCTCAAATCCTGTACTTCCAGCACTGCCTAAGAGAACTGTTTGCAAGGTGGAAATGTCTCTGTGCTGTCCACTAGGGTAGCTTCTGTAGAGCACTGAAAATGTGCAGCTGAGGAATAAAATTGTTAATATTAATTATTTTAAACTTTAAATAGACATGTGTCTAGTGGTTGCTGTATTGGACTATACAGATTAAGACTGGAATTGGCAAACATTTTTGGAAAAGGGCCAAATTGTAAATATTTTTGGCTTTGTGGGTAAAAGAAGCCACAGGCAGTAAACAAGCATAACTGTGGTTCAGTAAGCCTTGTTTACAAAAACAGGTGACAGGCTGGATTTGGCCTATGGCCATAGTTTACCAACCTTGTTTTAGAGTATTTCTTGAATTTTTGGTTCCTATGAAGAATTATAATAAAACTTGTCAGCTTTAGGCTTTCAGCTGGTGTGGTGCTGGGAGAGGGAGCTTGGTGGCCAGGCCCTTGTCCCACCCTCCAGATCACACTTGCTTCAAGAACTGGGTTTAAGCCAATGACAGCCAGGCCAGCAAGATTTTAGTGTCTAGAAAGGAGGTGACAGTCTTGAACCTCTTCCACCTGGCCTTCAGCCTAGGTCTCAGGTTATTAACAGCACTCACCTTGTTCTAGTTGTTGGTAAACTTAACCAGATGACGACTCAGAAGTAGCTCCAGCCTGGTGGGAAGCTGGAGAGCAAATCTTTCTTTTGATGTAAACACATTTTCCCTGAGAAATGGAGGTCAGATTATTTGAGAAAGCTTATTTTCTCACAGTACTTCCTGAGTCACCAATAAAAATTCAGAGAAAAACATGGAAGTCAGACCTTTACTTTCCTGGTGCACCGTATCTAGTGACTAACCGTATATTATTAATATTAATAATAATAATAATAACTGTTCACAATGCATGTGGGCTACTCAATCGAAAACATACCTACATGATGTAAAGCCATGCCTTCATTCCCAAAAATAAGGAAAGAAAAAAATGCTCAAATAATACCCAAATGTGAAAGACCCTTCAAAAGGTCAAACCAGTGATTCTTTTTCTCTTGAGTGTGCATCGGCTCAGAGCAAGATCTTGACTTTATAGACATGTATTTGCTGTGTAACTGTAGCTCTCTGTAAAGTGACTTTATAGAAATACACCCTTAAACCTTACCTGCATGTAAAGTCTCTTTAGTATTCCTAGTGGTGTAATCAAAGTAATAACTCTCTGGGGAGAGGGGAGGGATGGAGGAGTGTGCGTTTGTGTAAGGTCTGTATAATTTTTTGTTAATTAGTCTTTATCCTTAAACTTGAGTGTAATATATGCTCAGTAGATTTTTGCCTTGCAGCAAAAGCTATCGCCTAGAATTTTTTTCCTTAAAATATGTTAATTGTGTAGAGGAATGAGAGAAAAATAAAGAGGTAAGGTATTAATCAAGAAAAGGGTGTGTGTGTGTTGTTGTTTTTTTTTTTAGACAAAGTCTCACCATGTCACCCTCAATAGAGTGCTGTGACATCACAGTTCTCAGCAACCTCCAACTCTTGGGCTTAAGCGATTCTGTTGCCCCAGCCTCCCAAGTAGCTGGGACTACTGGCGCCTGCCACAACTTGGTTGTAGTTGTCATTGTTGTTGGCAGGCTGGGGCTGGATTTGAACCCACCAGCTCTGGTGTATGTGGCTGGTGCGCTAGCCACTGAGCTACAGGCTCCGAGCCAGGGTGTGTGTTTTTAATCAGGAAAAGGACAGACAGAAAAAAAAACAAGGTGGTTTTTGGTACATTGTACTTCTGGTTCCACATGTCAAATATAATCGCAAGGTTGTTCTTTTTTAGTCCTACAGCACTTTGCCAGTTATATAGCTTTTGCAAACACTAATTTATTCGTTCCTCCCAGCAGTCCTGCCTGGCAAGTGAGCAGGACAAGTCCTCGTGTTTCTCCTATCCAAGGTCACCCAGCCTGTTGGGCCCAGTCCAGAGCTGCTGCCCCCTCTGCACCGGCTGCATGGTCCCGAAACTGCTGCTGGTGGTTGTCTCAGAAAGGGAAGCAGCATTTATTGAGAATCTTCAGTGCATTGAGCAAGGGCCATGTCTTTTTGCCTCTGTTCTCACTTCACATCTGCCCAGCACTGTGTGGCATTATTATCTCCATTTTTTTTTTTTCTAGAAGAGGAAGGAGAGCCCTCAGCCCAGAGCCACAAAGAATGTAGTAAAGCACTGTTTGAGCCTCACACTGACAGCAAAGCTCATCTTCTTTCCTCTGCAAACAGTATTGAGATACAGTGGTGAAAGCTCCGACATCATATGTACCTTTTGATTTTCATTGGTTTTTGTATAGTATAACATAGTTGAGTATTTGGAGTTCAAAATTCCTTTCAGATTTGATTAGGAGTTTGTTAATAGTTTATACTCATTCATTCTTGGTGACCGAGGAGAAAGTCAGTAATCTTCCTTGCTGTCCCTTTGGATTTACCGATTGTGCCAGGTGATAATTGTTGGCTTAGTTTTCTTATCTCCACAAAATCGTGAACATCCTGTTGAACTTGTTCTCTCTCATACATAATACCTAGATTATAAGCTTCAGTTCCTGTCAGTGGATTGAATGATCCTCATGATCATTCAGAAATAGCTGTCTACTGTATTTCTTAATTATTTGACCAATGGAATGGTACTTGCCAAACTCATGGGAAAGCTGTACAAGGTGACTGTGACTGGTTAGAAATATGGACACAGATAATTGCTCAACACTGAGCCTTTCCTTTTCACACTGGAAGTTTTACCGCCAAGTGGAAAAGTTTTTAAAATGAGATTGTTTGTCTTACATGTGTACTTTTAAAAAAAAAATCCTCTTTTTAATCTTGGAAAGACATTGGCTAAAGTGCACAGGGACACTGTACTACTACAGTAAATAAAATCTAGTTTTATTTTAGGCTCTGAATTACTTGTAAATCAAAACCCTTTCTATTTAAAAAAAAAATTACTAAAGAGATACAATGATTAAAAACAATGAGTGGCTCTAAATTAGACCCATGTTTAAAAAAAACAATCTAACCTATTAGAGACATTTTGGGTGCAGTTGGAGAAAGTTAAGTACAGAATGATGATTGGATGCTGTGAAATGATAGTAAATTTTCTAGGTGCCATAAAGGTGTTATAATTTGGGGGACTGTTCTTATTCTTACACAAAGCAGAATGAAGTATTTAGAAGTATTGTGATCTTTGCAACTTAAGATGGTAAAGAGAAAAATAGCTAAAATATAAAGAAAATATGCTGAAGTATAAACAGTTGTTGAATCTAGGGAAGTAGATTTATAGGTATTCATTCATATTTTTTATAGATTTAAACTATTGCATAATATTTGAGGAGAATGGGTTTTTTATAGGGCTTTTTTGGTTTCTTATGTGTTTTCACTGGTGAGAGAAATATCTTTAAAAAGGTTCTGCTTTAGAAAAAAAATGTGCAAAGGAAATGTAATAACTTAGAAATTGTTTCATGAGTAGTGAGCAGTGGTCTTATGTCTGAGTTTGCCAGGCAGTGCTGACCCTCTGTTGCTAACTCATAGTGGCTGTGCATTCAGTCGAACCATCTTACCAAACAGTGTTTTGGTGATGTCTGCCTTGTTGTGCATTGGCATTTTTTTTTTTTTTTTTCCCAAGCATAACTGCCTTTAAGGCACACAAGAAGATAAAACCAAGATTCCTTCTGAACATGAGAGGTAGGAGCTTAGTGGTTAAGGGCAGGGCCTGAAGCTGTGCAACACCCAGCAAGAGCCAGCTGAGCCATCATAGGCATAAGACTCATTCTCTGTCCCTAGAAATGAAATATGGTATGGGGGTGGTTCCTGTGACTCAATGGGTTGGGCGCCGGCCCCATATACCGAGGGTGGCAGGTTCAAACCTGGCCCTGGCCAAACTACAACAAAAAAATGGCCGGGCGTTGTGGCGGGCACCTGTAGTGTCAGCTACTGGGCAGCCTGAGGCAAGAGAATCGCCTGGGCCCAGTAGTTGGAGATTGCTGTGAGCTGTGATGCCACGGTACTCTACTGAGGGCAATAAAGTGAGACTCTGTCTCTACAATAAAAAAAGAAAGAAAGAAATATGAAATGGGAGTGAAAATATGATTCATGTCTTTGAGTGTTTTGAGAGTTAAATGAGTTAATACATGCTGAGTGTTTAAAATGGTACCTGAAGTGCTGTAAGACTCTCAAAGTGTTAGTGGTGGCGGTGGTTATCCCTTTTGTAGGTCATATGTGGCACTTTGGAACCCAGCAGCTTAACCACAATCTATTTCATTTTCCTACAGCTGTATTAACTTATGTGTGTTCATTTTTAAGCTCATATGTCTTTCTGCCTAGCTATTTACCGAGCCTTTTCATCTCTTACACTTTGCTTGGCATTTCAGAACTTGGAAGAAATTAGTATCATCAGTCCTCCTAGAGTTTGTTCTATGTTCTGCTTGTAGATTGTGTATAAAATTACCTACTAAGCGAATCCTAAGCACAGTGTCCAAGCCCCTGTTCAGAGTAGACTTACTGGTCCCTGTTCAGTCTCTTTGTGTTCTCATAGTTCAGTCTGTGAAGTCTAGAGTAAAATAAGAAATTGGCATTATATAACTTTCTCCTCACTTTTTAATTCTTTTGAAGACCAGAATTTTAGCATGACATTCATAAGAAATTTTCTTTTTAAAAGTTAGAGATATCTGTGATAAATCCTCAATATGGTGACCTCTTGTGTCATTTCTCTTTAGTTGTTTTTAAATGCAGATGTTGCTTTAATTAGGTAGCATTTGAACTAAGTGAAATCTCAACTATAACCTTCTATCTTATTGTTTTAAACTGTAATTAATATCATATTTTTAATAGCTTGAGCTGTTAACACTGATCAGTCTCTTTGTTGTTGATATATTGAACTTGTTATGATACAGCTGAATTTCTGTCTGCTGGATGTGTTATTCATGAGCAGTGAGTTCTAATTACAGTATTTTACTTTATAAAATTATGAGAGTAGTAGTTTTTACTCCAGGGAATAAGTCAAATTCTTCCTAACTTGCTGATTTTTTTATTCTTAGTAGACTTTAAGGAAGAAGTAGAGGGTGTACACGTGTGTGTATTTACATTTGTAGACAGTTTCTATATATATAAGCATTTTTCCCCCCCAGCATTATATAGCAGATTAAGCTTACCAAGGGGTGGCATTTGATAACCACTTACTGAGAACTCTGAAGCCATGAGGTGCCCTCAGTACTGAGGTGGTCTGTGGCCCCTTGGAGTTGCAGAGCTACTTTCAAGGGGTCTATAATGCCCTGATGATCTCATAAGAAGACCATAATGTAGTCGTCTTCTTTCACTGTGTGGACAATTGCCCTGGTGGTGCAGAGGCAACATTCTCCAGCTAGCCCCACACCAGTCTGACTTAAGAATGTCCTTGATGAATCATGAAATTATTATTTAATCTCAACTCTGTGTTTACCTTTTTAGTTTTGTTTGATGAAAGGCAAAGTTCACATAGAGCCCTTTTAGCATCCTGAAGGACAGTGGCCCTCTGGAAGAAAAGCTCTCATGCAGTTGTGAACCAAAATAGCCACTTTTTGTGTGTGTGTGTGTGTGTGTGTGTGTGTGTGTGTGTGTGTGTGAGACAGGGTCTCACTTTGTCACCCTCAGTAGAGTGCTGTGGCATCACAACTCACAACAACCTCAAAATCTCAGGCTGAAGCAATTCTCTTGCCTCGGCCTCCCGAGTAGCTAGGACTACAGGTACTTACCACAACACCCAGCTGTTTTTAGAGACAAGGCCTAGCTCTGGATAAGGGTGGTCTTGAATGCATGAGCTCAGGCAATCCACCCATCTCAGCCTCTCTGAGTGCTAGGATTATAGGTATGAGCCACTGCACCGGGCCTGGAAATAGCCACTTTTACTGACAGAACAAAGGTAGACATACTGTGATTATTAAAACTTGAATATTTGGCATATGTTGTCTCAAAATTCTATAAAGTGAGTTTATCAATTCAAGAGAAACAACTGTGACACTGCTTTTTGCCCATTATAAAATTTGGGCTTTGAAGCAAAATTTGAGTTTTGGAAAAATTATATCTGCTAGTTGCAAGTGTGACGGCTTCTGGTGGTACAGACTATCCCACTGAGATAGGTGGTGATGTTAACAAATGAGGTTCCTTGGTGTACACAGTGGAAGACCTGCACAGCTCATGTGCCAGTGTGTTCCAAATGACCAATAAATGGTGCTACAAAATGTGCCCACGCAGTAGAGCATTCACGGTGTAAGACACACGCTGTATGTTAATGTCACTGAAAGGTCATCAAGATGGTTTCAGATCCCACATGGCAACTGATCTTCAAGAAATTGTCACTTGTTCAAAAAAAAAAAAGTCTCAGCACCTGTGGCTCAAGTGGCTAAGGCACCAGCCACATACACCTGAGCTGGCAGGTTTGAATCCAGCCTGGGCCCACCAAACAACAATGATGGCTGCAACCAAAAAACAGCCAGGCGTTGTGGTGGGCGCCTGTAGTCCCAGCTACTTGGGAGGTGGAGGCAGGAGAATCGCTTGAGCCCAGGAGTTGGAAGTTGTTGTGAGCTGTGATGCCACAGCACTCTACCCAGGGCAACAGCTTGAGGCTCTGTCTCAAAAAAAAAAAAAAAAAGAAAAGAAATTATCACTTGTTGAATTTGAGTGTAGATTCAGAAAAAAAAAATCCACAAGTTTTGGAGAAGTCTGTTGAAATACCTCCCTTTTTCAACCAAACATACCTGTGTGAGCACGGGGTGTTTTTTTCTTTTTCCCTTACACTTTAGCCAAAGCAACACATCATAGCAAATTGAATACAGAAGCAGATAGGCACATTCTACTTGTCTTCTATTTAGTTAGCCATTAAAGATACATGTAAAATGATGCCATTTTTCTGCTAATTTTTTTTGAAAATGTTATTTTCATAATGACATTACTTAACATGAAATGAGCTTATTGCTATTTTAAAAGAGTTAGTAAGTAAATTTTTTTTTTTATTCTCTAATATGGTCAGTATGAATAGTTGTAACCCCATAATCAAAGCTCTTTGGAGTCTTCCATACTTTCTAATAATGTAAGTGGGTCCTGACTCTGAAAGTCAAAACTCCTTCACCTAGGAAATCTCTCTAGCATGGATTGGGTGTGACTGACCCCGTTTTTACCAGGCCCCTCTAGTTTTTTTCTCTTTCTCCTAAGGGGAAAAAAAATCCCAAACTAAGTAGTCAATCTGTTTAATCATGTAACTGGTGCTTCTGGCTGTAGTCAGAAACAAGAGCATTTAGTACCTGGGCCCATCTCGGCCTCCCATCTGCCTTGATCAGTTTCTTTCTGGCTTTTTCAAATCTTCTTTGAAGATCCATTTTCAATTAATCAAGTTATATGTGAGAACATTTTTACATTTTTTCTTAATCAAGTAAAACCAGAATTTTCTCTGACCTTATCCCCTAAATTAGTCTTCTGTCCCCCACATCTCACAGTGACTTTCCTTTGGGATTTGCTGTGTATCATTTCAGATCTCTCTCTCTCTCTCTCTCTCTCTCTCTCTCTCTCTCTCTCTCTCTCTCTCTCTCTCTCTCTCTCTCATGTTTGTATTTATCTACATAAGTAATATAAACATGTATTCATAAAGAATATAGTATTCTTCATTTCTTAAGGAAAAAAAGGTGACATGACAGCATTTTAGGAAACAAAAACCTTTCTCAAGTTTTTAGTATCTTGATAGCTCTCTCACATAATTCGTGATGCACTGAGCTGGTGTTACATCACTTTATGCTGTATTGTACTCTGTACATAACATTGTATATGCTTAGTGTACATGTTATTGTGTTAATTTGGTTAAAACTTTCAGACTAGGCAGGCATCTAGAAGGAATAGGCCAGGGGGCAGCTGGCATATCTGTGACTGTCCTAGGGGCTGTTCCAGACACACAGTCCCAAAGCCTCATGCTCGAGGTGCTCTGTGCTCATTTTATAGGTGTCAGAATGACCAAGCCAGAGTGAAACCTCACATCATCAAATTTTAGAATGGAGGCCATTTCTGTACCACCAAGCTGCTAGAAGGGTAGAAATGTTTCTCAATTCTTGGACCTGGTCCTAAGGAAGAAACATCTTACTTTAAATAGCATCATTGACCCATTTAAAAATACTTCACTAAATGTTGAAATTTTTGAATTCTTGTTAATTTAGTGACCCTCCCACAAATATGTATCTCTTTCTAAGTTTTAGATCGTATCACACAGGAGTCTGGGGCTGTCAGATCCAGTTCTAAGGCCTAATAGTGTCATTTACAGGGGTCCTTGATTAAGTCACCATATTGTCCTGTATTTCCAAATATATTATGTTTTTAAATGCATTTGATAAAATTATTTTCAAGGGCATTTAAAGAAAGGATATTAGCTTGACATTCCAATCTAATGTCCCTGAAGTGAAAAAAGGATGAGAGTGAGCAAATTTCTCATTTTATCCTTAGTTAAGAGAAATCCTCTGCCAGGTTTAAACTTGAGTGATTGTCCCGTGGCGAACTTTTTGTTTAAAGAGTCTAGTAAATTCAGCTTTTTTCTTTACAAGAAAACCACAGATAACATCATGTTGATAAGTGTTTTTATTACTCTTAAAACACTTAAAACACTTAAATTTAAGCCAAAGTTAAATTTATAATATTCTGAAACTTTTTTACCTACTTGTCTCTTCTCCCTGCTTCTTGCCCTTAGATTTCCATTCTTACTTTGGCTCATTTATATTCCAGATGAGGCCTTTGGGTCACTGAAACTGACCTTTAGTAAACCTTATAAACTTCTATGGGGGAGGGGGTGGCTTTTCTTATTCATATAGTATTATGTCAATGGCTAAGAATCATGCATTTTTTACTTCTAAATGTTATGCATTATTTAAATAACTTTCAAAATAGTAATCTAGAATTTTTGCATTTCATTTTTGTGTGAGTTAATCATTATTAAATGAATGTAGACTACTCTGCCTACATAGATTGGTGGTGTGTGTGTATGTGCACACATGTGTTTATGTACTAACTTATAAAAACCATTTCAGTCTTATACCACTGTGTAGTATAACATATGAGCTTAGGCGTTTGCTTATTTGAGCCTTTTCACCCTTTATTTTTAAAAAGGAGGAGAGCCTCTAAGTGAAGTGCAAGCTAAACTTGGAGCCCCCAGAATAATTTTTAACACTACACTTCACATTTAAATGTTAGAAAAATAAAATTTAAGAAGCCTGTTCAGTAGAGTTCTTTGGCAGGAAACAGGGATTTATCAGCCAAGTTAATAGCCTTAACTATGGCATCCATAGTAACTAAAACATGCTGCCTATGTAAATATTTATACCAGTTAGCAGTGTGGCAAAACCTAGACAGAGCAGCTCAAGCTAATGTAGTTAAAGCATCAGCCATCAAGGTTTGATTTCTTTATTTTTATCTGGTACACCAAGTATAAAACATCATTTGTCTGTTCTACAGTTTTTGAGATTGTTTAGCCTTAAGCAAAAAATTTTAGAAGACCAGTTTACTAGGAGCAGTTCGGTACCCCCACCCCCACCCTGGGCTTGATAGATACCCAAGTGAGAATGGGTAGGCTGTTACTGTTTGTCATTAGCACCTGGGAACCTTTTTAATCTTCAAAGCTCCTTGCAAGGGTTCATTAACCATCATCCTCTTTCCTATGTGGTAGTAAACAAGTATTATTAGTCCCATTTTTACAGTTGTGGAAACCAAAGCAGAGAGGTTCCCCAACTTGCCCGAGGTCCCAGCAGGAGTTGGTGACAGAGACCAGACAAACACTTGGGTTTTCTGACTCACTGTTCTGGGCTCACCTCTCAGAATGTGCATAGGAGCCTGCTCTTGCAGGTTTCTTTATCACACTTTCTGCTCTAAGTTTTTTATAGTGGTGTAGAGTGCCTTGCAGCCAAAACCAGGTTAGTTGATCTTATGGTATCATCTAGAAAAACAAGAGATGCAGATTCTGGGTCATGAAGGTAAGGCTGTGTACGTACCTTGGGGGTTTGTGGTTATGGGTGAAGAAATTAACTCAGCTGAGCCTTAAATTATCTTAGCTAGGCACAGAACCCACCTGCTCCTTAACAGCCCCTAAGCTCCTGTTGAAGAACATAGACTCTGTGACTAACTTTCTACCCGATTTAAGAATCTCACATATCGTGAGAGATTAGTATTCAAACTGTATTTTAAACATGGCTGCTGCAAGTACTACTTCAGTGCTAAACATAAACTTACTATTGGTAAAGATTCTTGATGTGTAATTCTTAGAATTTAATACACTATTAGATACATCCTCTTTATTGGTAGTAATATACAGTATGGTGCTCTTGGCATTAGAGAGAGTGGCATTCTTTATCTGAAAACTAATTCTTATTTAGTATAGGCATCTATCTAAGGGAAACAGTTGTACAGCAGAAATATTTCTTGATGTATATAATTGAGATGATGTTTACATTGTAGTACAAAAAACCCTATGAGCTCATGTTCTGGATTTTAATAAAGCTCTGCGAATATTTCCTTCCTCATTCTTTGCTTTTAAATATTCTGTGTTTGTACTGTTGTTAAACATGATAGTATAGTAACCCCACATCCTTTACTGTGCCAGATGAGATAAAATTAAGCCAAAAAAATTTTAGTTAACTGAATTCATTTCAAAGGGAAAGAAAACTTTATGGACTATGCCTAACACAGAAAGAACAAAATTTAAGTTTTGGCTTTCTGCCTATGTCCACCCAAAGCTTTATATCATTTACTAGACTAAGAGTTGAAATCACTTAGTTGTTGGCCTGAGTCCAGTGCTAAGAATCAGTTGTGAGATAAGTGCGATAGATGTGTGTCTATGCCGGCTTGGGGCTCAACAGAATACCTTCACTGAAGTTAAATAAACTCAGTGGTGGCCCCAGAGTGCAGTTGGGGAGATGGAGTGATTCAGCCCACTGGAGTAAGTGGCATGCCTGTGTGGACCAATAAAAGGAGAGTGGATAAGTGGAAGGCAAGATTCAGGGTGTCAGGCCATCCTTGTCATCACACAAGTGGAAGATGGGCTAAGAATACATGTTAAGATCCTAGAATGTAGAAGAAGCTGAAAGTGATACCTCTTAGGGGGAGGGTGGATAGAATAGGACGGTTTTCTGTGTATGTGTGTTATACTGTGTGAATGTGAATGCATTACCTATTGAAAAAAAAAAAAAAACTAAATAGGGCGGCGCCTGTGGCTCAGTGAGTAGGGCACCGGCCCCATATACCGAGGGTGGTGGGTTTGAACCCAGCCCTGGCCAAACTGCAACAACAACAACAACAAAAATAGCCAGGCATTGTGGCGGGCATGTGGAGTCCCAGCTACTCAGGAGGCTGAGGCAAGAAAATCACCTAAGCCCAAGAGCTAGAGGTTGCCATGAGCTGTGATGCCACAGCACTCTACCGAGGGTGACAAAGTGAAACTCTATCTCTTTAAAAAAAAAAAAAAAAAAGAAGAAGAAGAAGAAATAAAAAAAAATTAAAAGTGGGGAACATATGCTGGTGATTGAATCATGGTGTTGCTATCGTTCTGTGTCTTGGAAGGTACTGCTGTGATTTTAGCTAGAACACAGTTTTAAAAGGCCAAGATTGTGGATTAGATTTGAGACGGGGCTAAAAGGTAATTTTCCTAGTCTTTATCATAGAGTACACACTCTTAGCTTTTGCTTGGCGTATTTGAAGTGCCTGCCCTCATTCTTGAGGGCAAAAGAGCATAAGAACGCAAGTAGATTGTGTAGGTTAGTCAACTTCCTAACCCAAGCCTCATTCAGATTGTATCATTCTGGTTTTACTGACCTTTCCTTTTTGCATTTCTTTAGTTGAATGAACCAGTTTTTCTGTATTTCAAATATTGTCACTACAAGGTCAGCCCCTGTTCGTTTTTTTGTAGGTAAGGATGTCAAAACCTTATCTGCTGAAAACCAGAATGTTCAATGTCATCTTCATCAGAGAAGGTTATCAGAAATTTCTGAGACAGGAAGGGAAATTTAAGAAGGAAGTTGGAGAAGGTAGGCCCTCATGATTTTAGTTTTCCTGGTTGCAAAAGAGAGGAGGTCTCTGTGGTGATTTGAGGGTGAAGTGTGAATGGGAAGCATGAAGTATGAGGATTGGTGAAGGTATGTAGGAGCCCAAAGGGTGTGGTCAGAGGTAGCAATCATGCCTATCACATCAGAGTCTTTGTGAGCTCTGGGTACCAGGCCCCTCTCATGTATGTGCTTTGCAAATATTTCTCCCATTCTGTGCGTTGCCTTTTTCACTATCTTGATAGTGTCCTTTACAGCACAAAAGTTTTTAGTTTGTATGAAGAACAGTTTATTGGATTTGTGTCTTATCACCTGTGCTTTTGGTGTCATATCTAAGAAACCATTGTCAAATCCAAAGATTGAAGAGTTTTATACCACTAGCTCTTACATTTATGTCTTTGATACATTTCAGTTCGTTTTTGGATATGGTATGGGATATTTGCATATGACTCCAGTTTTCCCAGCACTATTTGTTTAAAATGGTGTTCTTTTACTCATTGAGTGGACTTGGCACACTAGTCAAAAATCAATGGACCATAAATAGGATGATTTACTTCTAGACTCTTTTCTTTTCCTCTTGGTCTATATGTCTTTCCTTATGTCTGTATCACACTGTATTGGTTACTGTTGCTTTGTTGTAAGTTTTAAAATCGGAAAGTGTGAGTTCTCCAATTTCATTTTTCTTTTTCAGAATTGTTTTGGTATTTTGTGTCTCTTGCATTTCCATATGAATTTTAGGATCAGCTTATCAGTGCTCCTTATTTCTTTCCCCTAATTCTATAGCCTTTATTCGAATCAACTAGATCCAGCATAGCACTGCCCACAATCTGCCTAGTAGCTCCTGTGATTGTGAGAAGAGAACCCATCCTCTTAGCAGTCTGGGGCCTTATCCTGAAATGGTCTAAGATGTTTAAATATCCAAAGTATTGGATTTCATCATTAAAAACTATTTGAATTTAGTATAGTTTCACGGTTATTATACTTTAGTGTAAAAATGTTTACTATTATTTAACTACATGGAAAACTGATATTCTAGGTAGTATGTTTATCCTAGAAGTTTATCCTGTGACTTTATGCATGCTTCATAATACCACAGTTTATAAGGCTAAGTTAGGGAGAAATCTGCCTATGACAGTTCTTGCATATGTAAAGGTTGTATCCTTAGCTGTTTGCCATCTGACTTCTCCAGACCACAGCCAGCCAAGCAGAACTACAGTGGGAAGGATAGTGTCTTGTCTGCTGCCAGGCCCCCCGGGCAAGGCAGAGTGGCCTTACCTGATTCACATATGTAGTTTTCTCTTGGATTTGTGAGATAGATTTGGTTCTCATCAGTCGTGGCCCATCAGAAAGATTTAACTCTTACACAATGAAAATCCATTCTGTTCCCATCTTTTTGGGGGGAAATCAAATTTTGGCCAGGCCCAGGTGTTGTAAAATGATGGGATTCATGTAATGATGCCATTCATCATTACAGCACAAAAGTTCTGGTCCAGCATCAGTCATTTTCAGGCATTTGTGCTACTCTGTCATAGACTTTTACCTGTCCAAGGCAAAAATACGGTTGGTGTCATGTGGATTTTTCATAAAGCTAAATTTATTCATTTTAATAGGACTGTCCTTTATTCTGAGATTGTTCTTTTTAGTATTAAAATGTCTATTCCGTTTTGATTATTTTTCTTTTAATGATCTTATGTGTCAGAGTAAAAACCCAACATTAGTTCTCAAGATTTATTGTGAAATGTTACTAGTCTGTGAAATCCTAACTCCAGAACTTCATTTTAGACCACAAATCCCAAATGTTTACATTGTTTACATTTGGAGTTACCACACAATATTTCAAATGTAACTTAAAAGCCCATTTTTTATTCCTGTCATATGAAATTTTCATAATAGGCAAATCTGTAGTGACAGAAAGCAGATTAGAGGCTGCTGAGGGTTGAGATAGGGAGGAATGGGGAGTGATGACTTGTGGTATGGGTGTTCTACTGTGGTAATGAAAGTTTTGCAACTGGGGGAATGGTTGCACAACACTGTGAATGCAGTAAATCCACTAAAGTGTACACTTTAAAGTGGTTTGTTATATTTTGTGTGAATTTTACCTCAATTTTTCTGAAAAGTCAATTTTATTCAATGGTGCCATTATACATAAGACCGAAGGGGTGGGAGGGTGTTTTATTCAGATGATTCAAATCAGGGGAGCATTCTGTGTGGTGTGTGCACATACACACATACCTGTGCACATGTACCACACGTATATGGTTATTACTTTGCATCTCTAAGTGTAATCATTAAGAGCTGATCAGGTAAACAAACTTTTCCTCTGCCGTGGGACAGCAGAAAGGCTTAACACTCAACTGGCACTCAAAGACATTCTTTATGTCAACTTAGAAATAATTTTTTTTCAATCTTTCACACTGAAAAGTTGAAGTATTGGAAATACCTTCAGCATAGATCTGAACAAAGTGTCTCTTAATTGTGGAATCCAGTTGTTTGGTTATAATTGTTTAGTGAAACTCCAGTGCTGAAGGCAGTCTGCTGAGTTCTATCTGAAAACTTGAAATCAGAGCCTGGGACTTGTCCTCCTCATTTTTCTCCCCTCAAAAAAGAAAGAAAAGGAAAAGAAAAAAAAAAAATCTATATTGTCTTTAAGTGAGAATCCTTATTGTAAGTTCTTATCAGTGCAACTCTATGGGAGGCCAACACCAGCAAGCATCTCCGTAGAGACAGACAAAGGTGCAGCCCTTCCTAACAATCCTCACAGGTTCTTATTGCAATCTCAAGCATGAGAAAATACAATATAGTGGCAAGCTTCAAAGAAAAGTCAAAGTTAAAAAGCAAGTTATTCAGGCTCAGCGCCTGTAGCTCAAACGGCTAGAGCGCCAGCCACATACACCAGAGCTCACAGGTTCGAATCCAGCCCGGCCCTGCCAAACAACAATGACAACTGCAGCCAAAAAATAGCCGGACATTGTGGTGGGTGCCTGTAGTCCCAGCTACTTGGGAGGTGGAGGCAAGAGAATCGCTTAAGCCTAGGAGTTGGAGATTGCTGTGAGCTGTGATGCCATGGCACTCTACCGAGGGTGACAGTTTGAGGCTCTGTCTCAAAAACAAACAAACAAAAAAAACCAAGTTTTTCTTAAACTGCATGAATTAACTCTTAATATAGTCTATTTACTGCACTTCTGTCTTACCTTTTTCTTATCGCAGCTGAATATGACTTAGGGTTGGGACACTGTGCTGTGTCTAGTGAGTAGTGTATTTAGTACTCAGGGCCAGGAGTGATGCTTGGCTTTTTGTTCAGATCATTCTGTTCTTAGTTAGTGCCTAGCACTTTTAACCCTGTGCTATATATCCTACAAACTCTGAGCCCAGCACTGTTTTTACACTTTTTTTTTCTTTCCTGCTACCTTTGGTCTCTGAACCTACAGTAGGAAACCACATCCGGGCAGGCTGAATTAGGGTACCCATCTGGACCTGGAGTTCTGAGGCAACCTGCACACTGATTACTATTCAGGTTTCTTAGTTTCCTAGAATAATCAAGCTTGTTGCCTTCACTTCTGCTGAAATACTGATTGTGCTTTACTTTTTACAAGCACTAAGATTAATAATTAAAAATAATATTCCAGGACGGTGCCTGTGGCTCAAAGGAGTAGGGCGCCGGCCCCATATACCAGAGGTGGTGGGTTCAAACCCAGCCTCTGCCAAAAACTGCAAAAATAATAATAATAATAATATTCCATAAAATTGGATTTTTTTTTTTAATTGGGGATTCATTGTAAAATTACAAGAAACCAGGTTACACTGATTGCATTTGTTAGGTAAAATCCCTCTTACAATCGTGTCTTGCCCCCAAAAGGTGTGGCCCACACCAAGGTCCCACCACCCCCTTCCCTCTCTCTACTCTTCCTTTCCCTACAAATTGGATATTTTTAAGGAAGATGTTTTTTCCCCATAAACCTTGACTCTGTGCTTGTTAAATGTATTGTATTTTGTCACTGTTTAGATGGTTTTTTTATGCCCTGATCCTGATCACAGAGGGAGCAGACAGTCTAAAACAACCTGATCATACAGGGAAAGAGCACAGACGTCTAATTCAGCATGGAGGCATTTCGTGATCCCAAGTCATCCTTAAGTGGTGCCTTTAAATTATATTTCTTTGAGTGAGCAACTTAAGTGGTCCCACTTTGGTGGTTCCTATTTTCTTTCTTTGCAGTATTTTTTGCAGTTAATTCTAGAAGCTGAACACTGGTTTTTATTATCCATAGTGGGGGGAAAAAAGTTTTCAGAAATTATTTATATTTAGTCCTCTGTTGCCAAAGTTAATTGCTTGGCTTTGTTGCCTAGTAAGAGCTAGACATGAAATCAGGACATGGGTGGTATTTTCTGAACCTCAGGATGTTTCTGTAAAGAAAGTGTCTGATTTATTTAATTCTCTGTACAAGGCAGAAGATCTCATTTAGATAACTTTATATCTCAAAGGGAAACTGAAGTATAATTCCTAAAAATGGCCAGTTCTCCTATTTGTTTAAGACTCAATGTACACTAGTCTATAGGGGAGAGAGAATTTCCAAATTCATTAATCTGCATTCCTGTTACCAATTCATGTTTTACATCCCCTATAAAGGTTTATTTCAGTGAAATTTTCAGTTATCACAAATAGAATTCTGTAGGATTTAAGAACTGTACACTGCTGTCTCCAAACAAGGCACAGAATTTCACTTTAATAAAGGATGATCTATCTCGGAATTGTAAACAAATTCCAAATTGTGGTTTTGATAGTTATGACCTGATTCAGTCCTACTTTGAGGCTGACAACATTGAGGATTGGCCCAAGTCAGTATAAGTCAGAGCTATAAAGTTCACCCAAGGTATAGCATCTGGTAGGACAGGCTGTGGAGGGCACGGCCCATCTGCACCTGTTTCAGCTTTCCACTGCAGCTCTTCATGCCTCTACTCTAAGCATACCGTTATGGAATGTACCATGGGCCATTCTAAGTACTGTTTTAGCAATAGTACTTAGTTAAAATTAGTGAGTATATCATTCTATTTTTAAAAAATCCTGCAGCTTCTATTAAGGTAGGTCAAATATAAGATACTTGAATTTTAAAGATAATAATTGGAAAGTTCAATTCTGTATAGCAAGAAAGGCACTCTCAGGAACTTTGCAGTCTAACCATAACTATCTATAATAGTAAGATGAAAGTGTCACTAAAGGTCCATGGTGCTGCAGGAAGAGGGGTGAGAGGATGAAGAGACTGCCTCCAGTTAGAGAGTGATAAATGTTACCATCAGCTTCGCCTTTGCAAGTGTTAGTGCCTTATCATAAGTTTCTTCATTCAGCAAAACATTCTTTTTTTTTTTCTTTTGAGACAATCTCACTCTGTTGTCCAGGCTAGGGGGCTGTGGCATCAACCTAGTTCATGGCAACCTTTAGACTCCTGGGTTCAAACAGTCCTCCTGCCTCAACCTCCCAGATAGCTGGGATTATAGGTACCTACCACAAAGACTGGCTAATTTTTCTATTTTTAGAAGAGTCAGGATCTCAATCTTCCTCAGGCTGATCTTGAAGTCCTGAGGTCAGGTAATCCACTCACCTTGGCTTCCCATAGCACTAGGATTGCAGGAGTGAGCCAACGCGCTGGCCTGACATTGATAAAACATGCTTGCATTTATGTGTGACTTTTTTTTTTTTTTTTTTCCGGCTGCTTCCAGAATTTAATTTGGCTTGAAGTATTTTAACATATGTAACAGTATACTAAAGGGAAAAAAAAAAACTAGAAGCCAGTTAGGAGGATCAGTTCAACTTTTGAATGGAGCTCTTCAACAGTTTCAGAAAAAAATTTTATGCTACACAAATGGGGTAATGGACGTAGCATCTTTTTAAGCTTCCTTCTAATTTGTGATGCTAAAACCATTGCAGATGCAGAAGGGAAGATGCTTCTCTTGTTTGATTGGTAAGATGGGACACACCACTTCATCATAGTACATACTCACCCTTAGTAAGTAAAAGAATTACAGTTGACTATTGAACAATACAGGGATGAACTGCATTGGTCCATTTATGTAGATTTTTTCAATCAGATACGGATCACAAATACACTAGATGTGAAACCTGCTTCTGGAGGGCTGACTCTTCCTATATGCGAGTTCTGCAGGCCCAACATTAGGAATTGAGTATGCACAGGTTGGGGTATACGTGGGAGTCCTGAAACCAATCCCTGAGTATACTATAATCTGTTATTATACTTGTTAAAGTTAGGTTTAATTTGTCCAAAGATATGCTTACCTTAGTAGCAACATTATGATGTAGATTTGAAGGCAAAACTTAAAAGAATCAAAGAGTCTAACACTGGGCTTCTAAATAATCTAAATAATATTCGATTTATAAAACAAAGACCAGCAGGGGATTAGCCAAGGCTAAAAGAGATTAATCTATCTATCTCTGTCTGTCCTCTCAACAAGAAGGAATAAAACAACAAAGGTAAAATGATTTTCTTGCTCCTCAGGATAATAGTTGGAGACTTCAAACCTGCACTTTGTAGAATAGTAACAGTCAACACAAAATCTTTAAATTAGGCAAAATAGAGGATTTCTTGTTTTGTTCTCTTCTTTATACTGTGGATAAGGGATTCCTTTAAGTGTGATGAGTATACAGCATTGCTGATAGCATAACGATGATTTTTTTTTTGAAACAGAGTCTTGCTCTGTCGCCAGGCTTAGAGTGCCAGTGCCTCAGCCTAGCTCACAGCAACTACACACTCCTGAGATCAAGCAATCCTTCTGCCTCAGCCTCCTGAGTAGCTGAGACAACAGGCGCCTGCCACACACCCCAGCTAATTTTTCTGTTTTTAGTAGAGAAAAATTGTTCACTTTTGCTCAGGCTAGTCTTGAACTCTTGAGCTCAAGCAGTCCTCTTGCTTAGGCCACTCAGAGTGCTAGGATTACAGGCATGAGCCACTGCACCCGACTCCACAGAGCTGATTTTAAGTGACTCTGAGTTGAACATTATTTTAATCATTATATATTGATGACTCTGAAAATGCATAATCAGCACACCCAGTCCATGATTTTCTTGGGCTGCTGTTGCTTACAACAGAGCTTAGTAAAAAGTGTATTTGTTTAAAGCAAAACAATAATGGCACAACTTACACACAGATTGGTAAAAATCTTGCAGTGCATGACTGTGTTCATTCCAAAAGACTATTCTAAAGATGTCTTCCGGGTTCTTCCCCTGTGTTAAGCGTAGCAAAGGAGGGACTCTAAGCAGAGAAGCCAGCGTGGTGGGATGCAGCCCAAGGGGGCAGACTTCAGCACTATGACTGGCCTCCCTGGACTCACTGCCCGTGCTGCCCCCAGCTTCCACTTGTGTCATTTCTCTGCACATCACTTTTGCTTGCTGGTACAGTATGTTTATAGTTGTGTGACCTAGAGCGTGTTACTTAACTGTCAAGTAACTGTTCTTCATTTGTAAAATGGGAGTAACAGTTTCTCCCTCATAGGATGGCTGTGGACATTCAGTGAGGTTGGGATCTGGAATATACTAAAACCAATAACCTTAGCACAGATGATGATTATTGTATCTGCTTGGTTCTTCTCATGTTTCCAAGTTCAAATTCCAGTTAGTGAAAACTGGTAGTTGGTAGCTTCAGTTTTCAGGAGAAAAACTTAGACTTGACCACAAAGCGTTGCTCTCAGTCAAGTTGTTTACTCTTGCTTCAAGCTACCTGGGAGCAGGGTCTGGGTGTTTAAAAACAAGGACAGGTAGGTCTGCCCCTCAGCCAGCGCAGTGGGTACTGCTGTTAACACGACCAGAGCTGGGGTTTTAATTTGGGTAAGCAAGGAGGTGGAGCTTCTCAGCCATTCTGGTAAATGCCCAATATGTTTTGGCCAGCTTGGTCTGAATTGGCCTGATGCTTTAAGAAGATAGGTTTTCTGAAGAGTCCTAGACTTTTAAATTTGGCCATTTTAGGAAATCACAAAGTTGCCTTATATGACTGATTTAATTATGTGGCCTGATAATTCTTCCCTAAGTACTACCTTGGGTGAACCACTGTTCTCAATTTTTCATTCATTCTTGACTCTAATCATCTATCCCCCCCAAACCCCTTCCTTGTAGTTTTGCAAAGGATGTGTTCATTGCACTCAGTCTCTTTTAGGGAGGACAGAGTAGAACTTGAGGACCTGAGTTGGGGTTCCACCTCTCCTCTCCTAATCAACAACCCAATTGATGTTCCAAAACTGTTTTCTCACAGCATTATTATAAGAACCAGGCAATGTTGGCTCGGTGCCCCGTAGCACAGTGGTTATGGCGCCAGCCACATGCACCGAGGGTGGCGGGTTCAAACTCAGCTTGGGCCTGCTAAACAATGACAACTGCAACAAAAAAAAATAGCTGGGCATTGTGGCGTGCGCAATACTTGGAAGGCTGAGGCAAGAGAATCGCTTCAGCCCAAGTTTGAGGTTGCTGCCAGCTGTGACACCAACAGCAGTCTACCAAGGACAACATAGTGAAACTCTGTCTCAAAAAAAAAAAAAAAAAAACAGGCAGTGTGAAATTTTCTAACATGGCTAGGGGTTTTTAGTTTCCAGCTGTCTTTATCGAATCAAAAGTTTTAAGGTAGACTATTCCTTTGATAATCAAATGAGGGCCGGTGAGGACAGATTACATTCCATGTGAAGATTCTCCTTGAGACTTTGACCAGGGTGTTTTGTGGTTACTTAGACCTCAGACACACATCTGTGGAGCAGAGCAGCCCTATACTTAGGCCTGTCTTCCTATCTACATGTACAGGCCATTGAAGTTGTGTGTGAGGTTAGGAGTGACAGCAATACTGAGGATTGGCTTCAGGAGGAAGCAGTCTCAAGCTAAGCAAAAGTTTTCTCCCCAAAAATGGAGATATAGGGCGGTGCCTGTGGCTCAGTGAGTAGGGTACCAGCCCCATATACCGAGATGGCGGATCGAACCTGGCCGCAGCCAAACTGCAACAACAACAAAAAAAAAATAGCCAGGCATTGTGGCGGGTGCCTGTAGTCCCAGCTACTCGGCAGGCTGAGGCAAGAGAATCACCTAAGCCCAGGAGCTGGAGGTTGCTGGGAGCTGTGACACAATGGCCAAGGGCAGCAGAGTGAGGCTGTCTCTTTTAAAAAAAAAAAAAAAAAAAAGGAGATAAAGAAAAAGTGATATTAAATGATCCCCTTGATTTACATCTAAGTGTAGCTGCTGAGTTACTCCCAGGCCACCATCAGGTTAATCGGGACAGGCATTTTTCTCTGCAGCTCTGGTGGCTGTTCCAGCAGAAGGGTCTCAGGAAGTTCTCCCTGACTCAGTGTCTGGAGGTGAAACTCACAGCCCATTGTCAGTCCTGACATCCGAGTCTGTTAAAATAAACTCAAAGGCTGTCAAGTTGCTTAGGGACATTCATCGATGGATTTATGCATTGAAATATTAATTTGGTCTTATTGGATCAAATTAGATTCTGGATGGGAATGAGACAAGTGAATCTTATTCTAATGGAAAATCTGAAGTCAGCCCTCTAATCGACTACCCCTACTCTTTCCTTGCCCAACCTGACTTTGCCAAAAAGCTATAAGAATAAAGGTCTCAAATCTTGAACATTGATTTTTGTTACATCCAACTCACTTGCCAAGCTCTTGATAATAAATAAAGCCTCAAAGAAAAGTTAGGTCTGACTGGATCTTCTGCTTTGCTGCTTCTTGTTGCCAGAGACCTGGAGAAGTATTTCTTTCTTTTAGGAGTGTATACCAGACACATCCACAGTGAAAGAAACGCGCCACCTGTGTCTTTGAGGGTTGGAGTCTCTGATTGCAGCCTGCTGCCTACTTAACAACCCCAGCACGGGTAGGCTGGACACAGACTGTTCTTCACCCTGGGGGGAGCAAGCGTTGCTCAGCCAGGGCAGCCTATAAGGAAGCGAAGCTGGGTGCTGTTTGGTAGCTGCAGAGTGGGCTGAGGTGGACGAGGGAAGCTGGGGGTGCTGGCAGAGACCTCGGAGGTGAGTTATGCCAGAGAACTGACGAGGCCTAAACTCCACAGTCACTTCCTGACTAGTCAAGAGAATTAAGTAGAGGGAAAAGTTGAGGATGATTTGGGCATTTGGTTGGTGATAGTGTTAATTCAGTCAGACTTGCAATTCAGGCAGTATCCCCAGTGTTTGCCAGCTCATTTAGGGAGCTCCTTCATACTTCGTGCCTTCTCATCTGTGATAACAGGCTAAGGGAAATCTGGCTCATGTCAAAGTTATATTAGGAACCATTGATTCAATTCAGATTTTTTCATTGAGGATTGTAAAGGTCTTAAAAGAAATATCTTTGCTAAGGCTTCCAAGGTCTCCCAGGGGACAGACATAGTCTTCATCTTGTCCAGAACTATGAGACCGTTCTTTTCCCTGTAAGGAGCAGGTTGCAGATGGGACCACCTTGCCAGGGCAGAGGCAGCAGCTATCCCCTCATAGGGTGCTGCTTATTCCCACAAGTCACTGGGAGCCTCTGAAACTACCCCGCCAGGGCTCAGGCACCAGCTCTGTCACTTCTGAGCTGTGTCGCCTTAACCTCTGTGTCGCCCTCTTTCCTCGTTGGTATAATGGAGTTGATTGGTGCCCCTCAGTGTGGTGTTAGAGGCATAATGGGCTTTCTTTAAAAAGCTACCCTAACACCTAGCATGTAGAGAATACTCAATAATAGTGAACTGCAATTATTCCTTAAAAGAATTAAAAGTAAAAATAGTTCAAAAATTAGGTGAAATACAATAGGAAGCTAATGCTTTTTTTAATTATTTAAGGAAATTTCTCAATCAGCAAGCAACAATAAATATGAAATTTAGATTTCCTGGCAGCTAAAGTGGACTGAAGTGAAGCTGGACAGAGTTTTGGCTGAGCTGAAGCTAGAAGTCCCTGACCATCAGTAACAGTCTTAGTGGGAGAGGCAGGAAGAGAAGCAGTGGCTCAGGCTGGTCCACAGCAGCCCCCAGAGCTTGGGTGAAGCTGCCAGGCTTCCCTCCCCTTCCCTTCTTTCTCTACTCCCAATCTGAAAACCTTCAGACTAAAATCAGAGCCACTGGGATCACACACACTGTTACAGCTAGGTTTTTTAATTTTAAATGGGTCATTGTGTTATTTTGGAAATGTATATCTCATTCTAGGATCTGAAGATAGTTCTTTTTCAAAATACTGTTTTAGACTAAATAAATTTCTTTAAATATAATACTTCAATTTTAAACATCTGGGGTATTGCATGCATTTTTCTAAGCTTGCAAAACTTAAAGATTATTCCTATAACTTTAGAAGTTACATTTACCTTTGGATAGGCACTACTCTGTATAACCAATTAAACAAGCATAGTTCTAACTTCAACTTTAAATCCTAAAAGAGGTATCGGTATTATATAAAGGAATATTGAAAAGAAACAGAATAAAGATATGTTAGCAGATGAGAAAGAAAAACCAGTTATGATGTTGATACTGGGCAATGTGAGATTCAGTGCACAAAAATAATAAATGATACAGGATTACTCCATCATGTAGTAATCCTATATCATGTGGCCTAAATGACATTAACATTGAAATAAATCAAGCAAGAACTATAGAGAACATAAGACAAAACTGATAGAGTGGTGGTGGGCGATGTGCCTGTGGTAGATGCAGGTTACTAAGTGTGACCCAATTAAGACTTTAGTCCAACCTCTAGGAAACAAATACTCTTGGTGTAAGTAATATTATTACTTATTAAATTTAATATAAGTATAATACTTCACAGAGAAAATTACTATAATTTCCAAAAAGTTGAAATAACTAGAAGCCATATTCTCTCATTATAGTACAATAAAAGTAGAAATAAACTCACAGGAGGCTCTCAGGGCAAAGAGGAATGCTGGCTCTGCTTATTCCTTCTTAGCATCCACCTTTAGTCCCTGTGCTGTCCCCATGGACAGCTAAAGCAACTTGCAGCCATTCATTCAGGCATAGCACTCGGGATTTTTTCTTTCCTAGAATTATTTAGTTCGCCTTTTTTTTTTTTTTTAACTTACCTCTCCCATTCAAGTGAAACCCCTGTAGAAGTAGGGACCATATTTGTTGTGTTGAAAGCTTTATTCTTGACATCTAGAACACTAGCATTTGAGTGTTTGTTAAAGGAATAACAGCTGATAACAATAATAAATATGTCTCATACACTATTCTAAGCACTGTACATTCATTATCTCCTCACAGTCCCTCTTTGAGGGAGGTGCTGCCATCATCCCTTTTACAGACAGAGACGTTCTGGGGCATACACTCAGTAACTTGCCCTACGATTGACAGATGGAAAATAGAACAACTGCGATTTGAGACCCTTGGCCTCTGTTCTCTTATATAGAACCACCATTGCCTACAAATGAATGAAAAAAATAAAATAAGGTGATGGCTTACAGAGTTAATATGTAAACATCATTATTAAATAAAAATGAAAAGAAATTATTTAAACACTAAGAAGATAGAAAAGGACCAAAATAAATTGAAGAGTTACTATATTCTTTGAAGAGTAAAGCAGAAATGAATTAATTGGGGAGGGGGTATTAAGAATGAAACTCAAGAGCTAATTTTGGAAGTGGAACTAGCAGCAGAGTAAGGGAAAGAAAGGAAAGATAAAATAGGTATACCTCTCACCAGCCTAGTGAAAAAAGGGAGAGAAATCATAGTGTGTAATAAGTAGTAATAGGTCAAAGGAAGATAAATATGAGCATCTCAATAAATTGAAGAATGACATTTGGTAAAATTCAACTTCCATTCCTGATTCGTAGTTTGTTCGCTTGTTTGTTTTTTTAACTTTTTGAAATAACTTCAAAATTATGGAAAAGCTGCAAGAATGGTGTAAAGAATTTTCTTTATTGAAATTTTTACCCACTTAATTAACATTTTGCCACATTTCCTCTGTCATTTCTCTCATAGACTGTGTATATTTGTGTTACAATGAGCATGGAGGTTTTCCAGACCCTCCCTAACCTTCAGCGCCCTGAGCTACTTTATTTGGTTGGTTGGTTGGTAGGTGAACAGACCCTTAGGAAAGGAGAAGGCAGCCCCAGATGCAGAGCTTATCCCTTTGGAGTACTGTTGTCCTTTCTCCTTGGTCTCGTAAGTCTGCACTGTTTTTCAAATTCCTGATACTTCTCCACAAAATTTTTTTAAAGAATATTTTCTGAAGCCTTTCTTGTTGACCCCCCTGTGGGAGGGTTGGCTGTAGCCTACACTGTCAGAAACAAAGTCTCTGGTAGGGCAGAAAACCAATACTCACATCTCTAGAGTTGAGCCCTCTAGTTAGTGATCTCAGGTGGCAAAGAGGCCTTGAGGACAGCCCTTGAGTGACTTCTCACCTGTCTTCCTCCTTTTGGCCCCTGGCAGCCTTTCTGTACTACAGCTGTGGCCACCCTCATCTGAGCCTGGAGGGCTTCACCAGTGCACTCCAGAGCTTCCCACAGCTACACTGGTGTCCTGCTGTCCCTCTCTCCTGGGTGTCCAGCCAGCCACCCTCTGCACCTGCTTTCTAGTCCAGAGATCCTGTGACCTTGAAGATGTAAGCCCTTTACACAATTCATTGTCTTTTTAGAGATTTTCTATGAGGAAGTGGACTACAGAAATCCTCCATCGTACAGTAAAGCATTGTTTGTGATGTAATTTTTAAAAAAGAACACTGTGAGAAGACTTGACATTTATTGAATTGTAGCACACATGTACAATGAAATTTCAGGCAACTAAAAAGGAGGTTGATCTTTTTATTGCTGTGTAAGACATCCTGGACATAGGGGTGAACACAACAGAGAAGCCTGTGAACCTTGACTCTGAGTAATGTGTTCACGGGATCCAGCATGTCTGTGGACACAGAGCACCCCAGCAGGTACATGGCCCCATACCAGCAGTGGAAGTGTCTTTGCATATGTTTGGATTTTTTTATATTATAGGGAGCATGAATTATTGTTCTAAAGACAAATTTTTCAAAAGTAAGTAATACACGTCTATATATTATATCATATGTTAGCAATTTGAATACTAAGTTGCAGTTTCATTTAAAGATCAGTGATCAACTGCACACAGAGAGAAAGATTTGATTTGTAGGTGCCAGCCCTTAGGTTTTTATATGTTCTTCCCTCTAGAACCCACTTTGTAAGTTATCCTCCTGGCTTTAAAAAAATAAATTTCACACTGTTCTTTCCTCTATCTCTATTTAGAGACCCTGTTGTTTTTCATTTTTTTCTCCTCTGTAAGATTTGCTACTGCCTCTTGAGTTCCTGGGAGAAGCATTCTTTCATGGTCTTATATAGAGCTAGAAAAGACTTCATTTTTCAAAGGTGAAAACCTAGCCCCAAAAGATCAAGCAGCTGGTCCTACTGGTTAATAGCAGCATTCCCTGCTACCCTACTCTGCTTGTCACTTTCTGATTTTTATTTCTCCTCTTACCTATGTGAGCTTACCACCACCACCACCCCAAAAAAAACAACCATCTCTACCACAATCCTTTATAAAGCTATCAAACCTTGAGGGTATTTTTCCATTCAAATCTATTTGTACCACAAATTGACAATACTAAGATGTTGTGAACTTGTCCAGGACACTGGCTCCCCCATAACCTAGTGGGCACATCTGTAATAGCGGCTGGAGTCGGGGTTCATTTAGCCTTATTCAAACAATATCCAAGTAGCTACTGTTGCTGTCCTATTTGTCAGGACATTCACATAATTGTGTTATTCAAAACCAGACACTGTCAAATTGAGATTCTGCCTTTTATTAGGTACAAATTTAGTTACTTAGTTTAGTACATTAGTGGCCTGCTTGGAAATGCCTGGGGAGGATGAAAAATGTTGCTTCCGTTACACTTTTGAAGGACAGGGGAGTAATAAGATTGAGTGGTAGAAGCTAATAAGCCACTTACCATATGATTAGCAAAGAACAAAAACAACTAACTTTTGCTGGCAACACACACTATTTCAGGGATTATTCTGAGCACATCTCTTAATTTACAACAACCCCAATGGGCACAATTTTCCAGTTGAGGAAACTGAGGCCCAAAGAGACCAAGTTTTCCTCCAGGGCCACTAAGATAGTAAAGGGTAAAGCTGGCACCCAACCTACATGTTTCAGCTTTCTACTGCATTCTTCATGCCTTTCTTTTACATTGCCTTGTCTTAGATGTTCAACAAAATAAAGGGGTAACTGTGTTTTGGGATGGCCTAAAAGTGCCGTTTACAGAAGCATTGAATTTAGAGGGCTACCGAGGGAGGTTTCCCCAAATGGCACCACCTCAGATCACCAGAGTCATGTATGGTTTAAGGCTTCAGCGTTGGAGGGCACAGAGGCTGCTCACTGACATCCAGGCACTCTCCCATGCTGTGCCTCTGGACACCCAAGCTTACTTCAGGTGGTCAGACCTCACCTAAGGAAGTCAGGTGACAGGACCAGGTCGTCCTTGATTAATGGGTGTTCTTTTATAATAAAACCTTCTGGCCTCAAACACAAACAGCAATAGAGAGTGAGGCAAAGGATCACCTATGGTTCCTGGGAGACAGGAAGGGAGTGCCTGTCTCCCCACGTGGGAGGGGGCCCCTTTGAGGCCAACTAGCACAGTTAGGGCCAGGTCAGGGAGCAGGGCCCCCAGAGTGGGTGGACGGTAGGAGGCTGGTGTCACACAGACTCCCCACAGGCCAGCCAGGTTTAGTGTAGAAGGAGGAGTACACTCCTGAAAGACCACTGAGATCTCAGCTCCCCCTCCAAGCTTCCTGGCAGCATGTGGCATTCGTTGAAAGTCAGCACTGCCTACAGCGTGCCACCTCTTGCTGTACCTCCTAGAGAGTCCAGCTTTTTCTTCCCAGGTGCAGGGACAGCTCCCAGAGGCCCTCGTTATATACCAGCAGGTCTCCCTTTTGCCAAACACTGCTGCATCGAGAAAACGGGAATTAAACGGAAATGTATTTATCTGTGCTTCTGATCATAATCCTAGTTACCTATACAATTTGGGATCAAGTATATAGCAAAGTTAAATGTCTGTCAAAAGTTGCCTAAATACTACCAGACTGTTTCTCATTTTAACCAAAAATAAAAATTCTGCATATTTAATTGACATTCTTCTCTAATGGAAGAATGAACCTTTTAGTCAGCTTCTTGAATAACTCCCTGTGTTACAGTTGTGTGATTTAGGGAGCATGATGCTTTTATAAAGTGGCGAATGGCACATGTAGTCTAAAGCCAGAGTTTCTTAGTACATGCTGGCCCCACTGACAAAGACGGAAAGGGCAGGTTGCCAACAGGCTCTTTGGTCATCATTTGGCTCTCCTGGCTCGTGAGCTGCCACAGGGGTTGCCTGAAGAAATGAGAGTGAGCAGTGAGCCCAGTTTTTGGCCCCCAGTGGGAGTATTCCAGTGTTCTCTTGTCAGTGAACCTATCCAGACCTGCTGGTGACAAGGACAGGAGAGAATGTTGTGTTGGGGAGCTGTGTGCCACCTCTAATTACCATCTGAGGAGGGCACATCTGGCATGGGGTTAAGTGTGGCACTACATAGCAGCCTGCTTATTTTCTATCCTAGAATTATCTATCCTCCAGGTCACAAATCTATGTCCAGCCTTCCCCCAAGTAAGCCTCCATACCCCAGAGAACTGCATGATGTGGCGTCTGCTCACACCTGGCACAGGTAAACAGACCTACCTTGGCCTGGGTCTATATAGGAGGAACCTTCCAGTTTTTCTCAGTGTGGCCTATTGTATCAAGTAATTAACCTTTCTCTTTATAGCTGAGCATGGTAGCTCACGCCTATACTCCTAGCTGAGACGGGTGGATTGCTTGAGCTCAAGAGTTCAAGATCAGCCTGAGCAAGAGCGAGACCCCATCTCTACTAAAAATGGAAAAACTAGCCAAGTGTTATGGTGGGTCCCTATAATCCCACCTACTTGGGAAGCTGAGGCAAGAAGATCACTTGAGCCCAAGAGTTTGAAGTTGCTGTGAGCTGTGATACCACAGCTCTCCATCCAGGTGTGACAGTGAGACTCTGTCTAAAAAAAAAAAAAAAATCCTTCTCTTAATTATTTATCTTGAGACCGTAATGCAGCAGCCTTATGCATGTAAATGTAGTTTTGCATATAGTTTATACTTCAGAATTTTTTCTTGATCCTCCACACTGGGGATCCCAGCCCAGTTGTGATTCCTGCTGCCTATCCTGAAGGGCCCCTGTCTAGGAGAAATGCCTGTCCCAGGGAGGATGCCCCTCAGTTCCCGCAGCATGAGATCATGGGCTATGAGTACCTGCAGTGGTGGTGGCATCAACATCATTAGTTCACATGACACAGTTGTTGAAGACCTGTCATTTGCTGGACACTGAGGTAAGGTTTAGTGATACAGCAGATGCAAGAGGGGATGGTTATAGAGGGTGCCGCGCCCTACTCTTCTCCACATCCTCGCCAAACAGTTGCCCCAGTTACAGCAAAGAGGCCATATTCATTGTCAGGGACAGGGACACATCAGAAAGGCCCAAGGCGTGCTTATCCAAGGGCTCAGGTAGGGTACAAGCCACTCTCCACCATCACTAGCTCTACTGGACCCTGAAGAGACCCGTTGGAGACAAGAAGAGCTGTCTGAGGCTGTTAACGTCTAAGCAGTGATGTGTTGGTGGCCAGGTGAGAGAGAGACTGGAACTTAGTGTAGGTTAATATCAACGCCAAATAACTAATCCAAATTGTAGAAGGTGGAGCAGTGGGCACGTGGCAGGTTTGGAGAGCCTGGCAACTCTTGGGAGGGGCCAGTGCGTTGCAGCACTGGTTTCTGCCTGCCTCACCCCTCGGAGGGTGCGCATGCACACCATCCTGACTTAGTGGTACCTATATTGCTGCATGGCCCTGGTTCCCAGGCTGCCTCTGTGAGACTGGAGCCCAAGTGGCAACCAGGTCCTGGCACACGGGCCTTCGAGGCTTGTTTGATTGTGTCCTTTATTGATCCCTCCTGATGCCATCCCTGGGGACATCATGTGTGAAGAAAGAGCCCAGGATTCATAGCAAGAGAGTTTGCACCCAGAAAGAAGCAATCGTACCTACTCTGTATGAGACACAAAGGAAGAAATGAACATAAAACAGAGATTGGGAGAAAAAAAAAATGTATATATATATAAATAGTTTTGTTTTTTTTTTTTTTTCTTCAGTGTATCTTACAACTCTACACTGTTTTGTTTGCTGGTAAACATATTGGAAGTTCTGGAATCTTCAGGTAGCTGCTCTTGTTCTTTAGGTTAATGAACTGCTAAGTTAACTGGAGCTTTTGGCTAGTAGGTGCAGGAATATTTAATATTTCACCAAAAATCCTTGTCTAAATGGAAGATGAAGTGATATGGGCTCTACCTAGGGTGTTGAACATTTACTAATTTGTACTCTCAGTGTCTAACTTTTTTCCCCAGGAGGCTTTCTAGAACTAGGCTCCTCAGTAGGGAATGTGTGTCAACAGTAACACCATGTTGGCTTTCTGTCTTTATTCTGAGGAGTGAGGTTGACCTGTCCTAATTTTCTGAGAAGCCACGTCTCATAATTTAGCTAACATCTATGGATTCTTTTTATGTAGTGCCTGTGCCAGGAGTAGGGACACGTTTCTTAATATACAGGTGTTGTCCACAATAGATTTTGTAGATTAAAGAACTTAAAGCTTAAACAATTTCATGACTTCCCTACATTTGATTTGGCAGAGTGTAGACTGGAAGTCAGTTTCTTCCATGTGTCTTCCTTCCTGCTGGTGGGACTGCAAACTAATACAACCTTTTGGAAGGAAGTGTGGAGAATCCTCAAAAGAACTCAAATTAGACCCCTCCCCCATTTGATCCTGCAATACCATTACTGGGCATCTACCCAAAAGAATAAAAGTAATTTTATCATAAGGACATTTGCACTGGATTGTTCATTGCAGCTCAATTTACAATCACCAACATGTGGAAACGACCTAAATGCCCACCAACCCAGAAATGGATTGACAAGCTGTGGTGTATGTATACCATGGAATACTATTCAGCCATTAAAAGGGATAGAGACTTTACATCTTTTATATTAACCTGGATTGAGGTGGAATGCATTCTTCTTGGTAAAGCATCATAGGAATGGAGAAGCAAGAATCCAGTGTACTCAATTTTAATTTGAAGGCAATAGGTAACTTAATACATGGTGGAGGGTAAGGGAATGAGGGAGCAGGGAGAGGGAGGGGCTTGGGGAGGTCATGGTGTATGGCATTGGGGGCAGGACACAATTATAAGAGGGACTTTACCTAACAAATATAATCAGTATAACCTCAATGAATCACAAACAATAAAAAACAAATGAATGAATGAATGAATGAAAGAAAAATTCACTTACCTTAACAGCTTTTCTGAGGAAACCAGTCTCCCTGGCCTTTGTCTTATCTCAGTCTGACCTGGCTCCCTTGAGCGGCCCTCCACCCCACCCTGCCCTTTCCAAACATTCCCTGGCAGAGACAGCCAGTTCTCATAGGTGAAAAACATGAATGAACCAGAACTTGGCGTCACCCACTGCTTTTTGAAATGAAAACATCTGCCGTATTAAACTACACTGTAATTTCATGAGAAAGAGAGTGATGACTGGGTGGTCTATGGTAGAAAGTTGTGAAGAAAATAAATATGCAATGATGCAATGGTACATTTCAAAACTATTAAGAAATAAG
>CAUYPK010114688.1:0-29636 GCA_963574355.1 Loris lydekkerianus
AATATTTTATGAGGAGGACTCCCCAGGCAATCGAAGCAGTATCAAAAATACACTATTGGGACCTGATCAAACTAAAAAGCTTCTGCACAACCAAGAACATAGTGAGTAAAGCAAGCAGACAGCCCTCAGAATGGGAGAAAATATTTGTAGGTTATACCTCCGATAAAGGTTTAATAACCAGAATCCACAGAGAACTCAATTTTATTAGCAAGAAAAGAACACGTGACCCCATTTCAGGGTGGGCAAGGGACTTAAAGAGAAACTTCTCTAAAGAAGACAGATGCACGATCTACAAACACATGAAAAAAACGTTCATCATCCTTAATCATCAGAGAAATGTAAATCGAAACTACTTTGAGATATCACCTAACCCCAGTAAGAGTAGACCATATAACAAAATCCCACAACCCAAGATGCTGGTGTGGATGTGGATAAAAGGGCACAGTTCTACACTGCTGGAAATGCACACTAATATGTTCCTTTTGGAAGGATGTTTGGAGAATACTTAGAGACCTAAAAATAGACCTGCCATTCGATCCTATAATTCCTTTACTAGGTTTATACCCAGAAGACGAAAAATCACAATATAACAAAGACATCAGTAACAGAATGATTATTTTAGCCCAATTCAAAATTGATAAGTCATGGAAGAAACCCAAGTGCCCATCGACCCATGAATGGACTAGCAAATTGTAGTACATGTATACCATGGAATACTATGCAGCCTTAAAGAAAGATGGAGACTTTACCTCTTTCATGTTTACATGGATGGAGCTAGAATGTTTTCTTCTCAGCAAAGTATCTCAGGAATGGAAGAAAAAGTATCCAATGTTCTCAGCCCTACTATGAAGCTAAATTATAGCTTTCACATGAAGGCTATAACCCAACTATAGCACAAGACTATTAGCAAAGGGCAAAGGAAGGGTAAGGGTGGGGGGGAGTTTAGGGTGGAGGTAGGGTAATAGGTGGGGCCACACCTACAGTGCGTCTTAGAGTGGGTACAGGTGAAACTTACTAAAGGCAGAATACAAATGTCTACATACAATAACTAAGAAAATGCTATGAAGGCTACGTTGAATAGTTTGATGAGAATATTTCAGATTGTATATGAAACTAACACATTGTACTCCTTGATTGCATTAATGTACACAGCTTTGATTTAACAATAAAAAAATTATATATATATATATATATATATATATATATAATATAAATTATCTCATAGGTTGGTGCCTGTGGCACAAAAGAGTATGGCCCCAGCCCCACATACTGGAGGTGGTGGGTTCAAAACTGGCCCTGGCCAAAAACTGCAATTAAAAAAAAAAAAAAAATTATCCCACAAATAATATTTCAAGCTCTGATTACTTCCCTGGAGAATTCTACCAGGTATGAAAGTAAAAAGTAATTCTAATTCTTTACATACCTTTCTAGGAAATTGAAGAGGAGAGACTCTTTCCCAACTTTCTCTGAGGTCAGTGCTACTCTAATACCAAAACCAGACAAAGACATTCCAAGAAAACATAAACAAAGACTAATGTATATAAGCAACCATCAGAAATTAAAATTTTCAAAATATCATTTGCAATATCAGAAAAAATATTACAAAGTATAGGAACAAATCTGACAAAAATGATGCAAAACTTGAATAATAAAAACTATAAAACATTGCTTAAGAAATTAAAGAGGACAGAAGTAAATGGATAACATCCTTTGTGTATTGGATAATTCAGTATTGTAAAGGTACTCATTTTCCCCAGGTTGATATATTCTTTGGCATATGGGAGATTCAACACAGTCACAGTCAATATTCCAGTAGGCTTTAAAAAATGCTCACAAAAATTTACAAGTTGGTTCTAACATTATACGAAAATGCAAAGGACTTGCAAGAGGCAAACTATCTTTGAAAAAGAAGCACAAAGTTGAAAAACATGTACTTGTCCTCAAGTCTTATAAAGTTGTAGTGATCAAGACAGCGTGAGTTTGGCATAAAGATAAACAAAGACAATTTCTAAGTCATGAGACACAGGTTTCCTAAAAGCAGGTGGCAGGAGCATATTAACTCCCTCCACTCCCTCAGGCTGCCTTATTAAAGCCATGGTTCCCTTCATCGCTAGCAGTGTTAGCACAACTTAGCTTTTTAGGAGAGTCAATTATTAGGCCCAAAACAGACCTACTGAATCAGATCTCTGAGGGTGGTCCAGGCGTCCCTGTCTTCATGAGTTCTGTGGGTGATAATGATGCACATTAAAGGCTGAGAATCCTGGGAAGCACTGCCTTGGCCTCTCCCTCTTAAAATCCTCCAGAATTGAGGAGACTGGTGAATAGGTTTGGAGACAGTGGCAGAATTTAGCGCCATAGAACGAAGAGCAATATTGATGCTCTTTGTCATGGAATCCATTAAAATATATTCTCAATGTAGCTTGGCTGAGCTGATGAATAGAAAATAAGCTAACCTTATATCTAGCCATCAGGCTATTGATGATAATTGTTTCAGGGAGAGTGAACAGCTTAACCACGTACAGGCATTTGACACAATTTGTTGTTTGGAGTTAACTTACTTTAAATGGATGCTTCAGAAGTGAAAAAAACAATAGAGGATTCTGAAATCTTTTGACTGAATTTTAAAAATCCTTTTTTTCTGTCTCTCTTGGTCTCTCTGTCCCTTTCTTTTTTACACACGGACACACACACAAATGTAGGCACATACATATTCAGAGTGAGGTTTCATGACACAGGAGACAGGGTGTGGAGCTGAACAGTTCTGATGAGTCTCTGTGGCAAAATCACCTTGAAAACCCACGGGCAAAAGTCTGTTTTAGCTGCGCATGAGCTATGAACTAATTTCTTGGGGAACACTTGCACAAATTAGGTAGACCAAGTAGCTTCTGAGGCTACCATCAGAATTTTAGACTTCCCTCCTACCAATGGAAAAATATACTATTAAATATATTGCTTTAGAAAACTGGGTTTAGTGTAGTCTGATCTTACTTTTTGGACTTAGGATATGGCTTGTCCCAATAATTAAAGTGATTCCATCCCACGTGAGGTAAAGAAGGGATAATGAAGAATTAAAAAACAATGAGCACCTGCCCTTATTAGTTATCCCACGTGAGGTAAAGAAGGGATAATGAAGAATTAAAAAACAATGAGCACCTGCCCTTATTAGAGACCCTTCCTAGGGGTCTCTCTTCTTGACATCAGCTTTCTTTTCTACTTTTCTTTCTTTCTTTCTATTTCTTTCTTTCTTTCTTTCTTTCTTTCTTTCTTTCTTTCTTTTTTTTTTCTTTTCTACTTTCTATTAGGCTGTTGGGAGACTACATTTAGATCTGACAGACTATCATCCTTTCCTTTGGATATGATAGTTACAATTACAGTCTGAACCTGCTGGCACTTAGATAAAAGAATATAAAATTGATTACCCTCAACTGAAAATGAAAAACATAATCAGGATACAGAATATATTGGCAAGGACAAAGTCCCAACTTTTAGTGGACTTGGCAGACTGTCAAGTTCTTACTAAGTGACTCTATCCCACGCCTTTTTTTTTCTATTGCTACACTCATGATAATTTGTCCTCTGGATGTCAGAGTACTGAATACTGTCAAGATAAAGAATTCTGGGGGTGGGTGGGTGGGAGAGATCATATTAATCTCTCATTTCAGATTCTATGGACTCCTGTTTCTGTCTTTGTGTAGAACTGGTTTTATGATTTCTGTGGCACTGTATGACAAAAAATATTTTCTGGTCCCTTGCTTCTTGATCAACTGTGACTATGTTACAATTCCTCCTCCAATTGCTAAGAAGACAACATTGGATGACGAAACTGACTGTTGGGCCCAGACAGCACAAGTTTGAATTTGGCTTTGTCCACATTCAATATTGGTTGGCATCATGAACAGGCATGGGTGTCAGAGGAGCTACGAGTATGAGGAGACAGAGTTTATAGTAATGTTTTATTACTAGTCTTTACCTTTTGGTTGAATGACTCTTAACATCATCTCAGACTAAATATCACGGCAGTTATCCTACCTGAAGAGTCCTAGGTAAAGCTAAAAGCAGATACACTTTCCTTATCGTTTTAGAATTTTAGATGAAAGATTCCAAACATGTATTAAGGTGTTTGAACAGCCCTTGTAAACTGTTACAACCACTGTTCTATGCCAGGGACTGTATTGTGTATATTGCAGGTATGTATTATTATATTTAGTTCTAATAGCAACCCTATATGAAGGTTATAATTCCTTCCTTTCACTAAGTCATAGAGTTTATATAAATTATCCAAAATATGAGATGGGACAGAACTGTAGCAGAGTTAAAATTCAAGAATGGCTCTGTCTGACTTGAACACACAGGCTGCCAACTCGAAAGCTTTGAGCTGTCTTTTCTAGTTCTATGGTATGAGTACAATAGCCTTAGGACTTAGATGAATGAAAGTCTTTCTTTCTTATTCATATTTCTTAGTACTAGACCAAGTCATGAAAATAAACTCATGGCCATGGTCTTAAAGAAATTGGGATTAATCCAATGAAATTAGTATTGAAATATGTGTTTATTTATATTGATCAATTTGCCTGTTTCCAGAAATATTTGAAGAAATGTAGCAAAAAGCAAATTTCCTAAAACTCCCTAATGAACCTTATTTCTATCTTACTCTCTCTTCTCTTTTATGTCCTTTGTCTGTATTTCTCTGGGGGAATTTGCCAAATTATCATTTCTTGTGTCTTGTTTCTATTGTACTTGCCTAATTCCATCAAGGTAATCTCAAAGGCAGAGATTCTCTGCATTAGCCAGTGTTCTCCAGTGAAACAAAAATAATTACATATACAAAATAGGCAATTGGCTTATGTGGCTAAAATGCCCCAAGATCTGCAATCTAAAGGCTTGTGAACCAGGAGAGCTGATGATGTGAATTCCAGTCGAAGTTTGAAGGGAGAAGACAGATGAAGACCTTCAAGCAGAGAGAGCAAATTCTCTCTTGCTGAGCCTTTTGTTCATTTCAGGCCTCCCATGGATTAGATGAGGCTTACCTCCTTTAGGGAGGGAATCTGCTTTACTCAGACTACCAATTCAAATATTAATCTCATCCAGCAACATCTTCACAGACACACCCAGAATAGTGTTTAATCAACTATCTAGGTATTCTGTGACTATCGGACATAAAGTTAACTTCCAGGCTCAGCACCTGTAGCATAGTGGTTGCCACACCAGTCACATACACTGAGGCTGGTGGGTCCAAACCCAGGCTGGGCCTGTTAAACAATGATAACAACTGCAACAAAAAATAGCTGGGCATTGTGGCGGGCACCCACTTGGGAGGCTGAGGCAAGAGAATCACGTAAGCCCAGGAGTTTGAGGTTGCTGTGAGCTGTGACACCATGGCACTCTACCAAGGGCGACATAGTGAGTCTCTGTCTCACACACACACACCCACAAAAAAAGTAACTTCCACATGCTTATTAATCTATGCATCCTGGGCCCTGAGCCTTGCCTAGAGTAGATGTTGTGATGCAATGTTAGTTTACTGAATGACATTGAATGTAGTTATCTTTAAAATTGGGTCAGACCACGAATGGATTAGCAAATTGTGGTACATGTATACCATGGAATACTATGCAGCCTTAAAGAAAGATGGAGACTTTGCCTCTTCCATGTTTACATGGATGGAGCTGGAACATGTTCTCCTTAGCAAAGTATCCCAGGAATGGAAGAAAAAGTATCCAATGTACTCAGACCTACTATGAAGCTAAACTATAGCTTTCACATGAAGGCTATAACCCAACTATACCACAAGACTATGGGGAATGGACCAAGGAAGGGGAAGGGAGGGGGGAGGTTTGGGTGAAGGGAGGGTAGCGGGTTAGGCCACATCTATGGTGCATATTTTTATCTATAAAAAAAAAATAAATTAAAAAAAAAAGTACAAAATCAACCTAAGTGACTATCAATAAATAAGTGTATTTTAAAAATTAAATAAATAAATAAATAATGACAGAAAAGCCACAAAAAAAAAAGAGAGAGAGAGAGAGAGAGAGAAACTCAAACTGTGACAAGCACACAAAGGCAGCTTCCAGGGTTCCCCTGCAGAGTCCCGCGAGCTGGCCTGGCATGGCACCATCTTGCCCTTTATTCATATTATCTCCTCACAGGTTAAAAAAGGACACATGTGGACTTCTACACTTTTTACTCATTCTACAGGTATGTGCTGACCACTTATTTTGTGGGAATGAAGGATTTAGAGTATGGTCAAGTTTACAAGGACAGACCAGGTGTAGTGGCTCACACCTATAATCCTAGCACTCTGGGAGGCCGAGGTCAGTGGATAGGTTGAGCTCAAGAGTTCAAGACCAACCTGAACAAAAGCAAGACCCTGTCTCTACTAAAAGTAGAAAACAACTGAGGCAAGAGGATTGCTTAAGCCCAAGTTGGAGGTTGCTGTGAGTTATGATGCCACGACACTCTACCAACAGCTTGAGACTCCGTCACAAAAAAAAAAAAAAAAAAAAGAGAGAGAGAGAGAGAGAGAGAGATTACAGGGAGAAAATAAAAGGAAATTGACTATCCATTGAAGGCCAACAATGGCATTTCTTTCCTACATTTTACTTTAAATCCTCACAACACTATGCAGGGTTGTATATAAAATATATATTTTTTTATATTTTAAAACAAGAGAAAATTTAGCCTCAAAATGGTGCTTTAAGTTGAGTTTGTAATTGAGACAAGGAGCTGACATACACCCAAAGAACTACACAAATATAATTATTTTATTAATTCCTTATTACTAATATTTAGGGAAAGGAATATCACTAATTTATTTGCTCACAGGCATTTATTGATTGATTGATTCATTCATTCACAAACACTTAGAGACCTCCTTCTCAGTGCTAATAACTATCAATCCAGAATATTTATAAAGTAGATTTTTTGTCTTTTTGAAGGCTTTATAGTTCAGCCTTGTGAATGTCTAAGTACATGTGATCTTTTAAAACGTTTTTTTAAATGCCTATTTTGAATCTCTTATCAAATTAAAACAAGAAGAGAGCTAATCTGTATACAAATTTTCCCTGAAGGCCACAGAGAATTCTCAAGGGACAAGAAGACATTTGTATAGATAATTCGAATATTCTCTTTTCTCTTAAAAACCCCTCTTTGTGGGTAGGAACTAATTAAAGTGTGTATTTTGCTGTCTCATCTCCTCTGTTTGATGGATTTAGCTCTTCACAGTGGCTGGAGTCTCCTTGGATTGCCGCTGAATTTACCCTTGCTTCAACTGCAATCTTTAGACTCCTCTCTCTGCCACAGGGGGGAAAAAAAGAATGTTTTTACTATGAATAATAACCCCTTACACGAAGCAACTCCAAAGAAACTATATTGAAAAATAAAGACTGAGCTAATAAAAATGTCATAATAGGTAAAAAGTCCCGTCAGTCTTTTTCCACTGGGAACTTTAGGCCATTATCCATCACTATTTGGGGGCTTACAGCAGACAATGTAATTAGCATGACACGAATTCCTGAGACCTCCATGGACATGAAAAACTACAGTTCTGGCTCCCAAACATCCTTGGCAGCAGAGTAATGGCGTGAACGGAGTGTACATAACTAGAAATACTAAAGATGAGCTAAAGTTTCGACTAGTTTGAAAGAAATAGAATATACTAGACCAGCAGCCTGTTGACTTCTGAATCTATTGTTCTATCCAAGATAAAACTTGTGGGAGTCTACTGCTACATCCTGGTATACTGGGCTACATTGTAAAAGGAGAATAACAAGAATAAGAATGATTTAGTGTTAACAGAAGAAGGGGGAGTTCACATTTAAAGAATGTTAAACTGCGGTTGAATTATGCTAATCTAATTTCTTAGAAGCATCCAAACCAACAAGGTTCATTACTAAAAGAGAGTAAAAGAAAAAAACGCTGGAAACTAAGAAGTACAGCTCATTCATAAACTCATGGATCTATTTGTTCATTCAGAATTATGCCAGACATTATTCTAGGAACTGGGAATAAAGAAGTACATATAAGGAAAAAAGCTCTTATTTTCATGCAGCTCACATAGAGAAAACTATAGATAATGTAACGATATAGATAATGATGGGGGGGGTCGAAGATTTTATGTAGAATAATAAATATAGGCTTCTCAGAACAGGAAACATTTGGGGAGAGAAAATAATTAATAAAGGAAGGAAGGGAAGAAGCCGGGGGGAGTGGGGGAAGATAAGGACGGAGAAAGGAAATAAAGAGAGCTTTTTTGTGGGAATCTGTGAGATGGAGAGGGGTTACCCCAGGAAGGGGGAGCAGTGTAAAAGCCCAGAGACAGAAAGAAGTTTGGCATAAATGTGAAAATCCTGGCAAGCCAGGTCACAATCTGTTCACAAAGCTGTGTGCCATGGTGTGTGATGTTCCAGAGGAAGGATTCCCCCTTCCTCATTGCTCTGAACACTAGATACAGCTTTGGGAGGTCCAGGAGCTCAGAAAGGAAGGTGGAGAATGACAAGAGATATAGTTTGGCAAAGGCAAACCATCATCGGAAAAGTGGCGCACTTAAAGACATGTCCTGGTTTCTGACGGCAGAGCTCCCCCTTAGGATGGGGTGACCCAAGGCGAGTCCCTGCTCCACTTAGAACCGTGCCCCTTCTCTGCAAAACCAGGAAGCTGAACTCGATGCTTCCCGAGGCATCTTCCCACCACACTCTTCATGTTCCTGTCAACCTCCTTTTGAAGTGCAATTTAAAACAAAACTTAAAACTTCAGGCCTTGGAGATGCCGGTGGGCAATCTTATGTGGTGATCAGTTTTGTTTGTTCAGGCTAAAATAATTAAGTCAATTATCTTTTACACAATAGCCACCAAGTAATTTTTCAGTGAGATGAGTAAGGAAAATTGGAGACCAAACATGATGGAGAAAAGTGATAGAGGGTGGGCGTGGGTCTTTTGCCCTGGATAAAGAACACTTGGTCTCCTTTGCACCTGGTGGTGGCTGACTACATGGGTTTTTTGGACTTTAAAGATTTAGATTGTTGTTCTTAGGAATCAATTATGAATTGTAAGAAATTTTTTTAGTAAAGCAGATAATCAGATAAAATGTAGTTAGCGCATTCATTGAACGATGAACATGTTTACATTTTCAGAGTACAAACGAAACACATTTGCATTTAATTTAATTATACAGATTAGAGGGAAGGTAACCTCTCCATTCTATACACGAGCAAGTAGAAGCTCAAAGCAGCTAAGGAAATAGCTGAAATTTGTTAATTTCTGGCAAATCCAGGTCTTGAATTCAGGTTTCCTGATTACAAATCCTGCACTTCGGGGGTGTGTGATTGAATCATATTAATGATATCTTAATGTAATATTCGCAAAGCCCAGGTTTCTTTAGTACCACCAAGACTTCGCAAATAGTCCCTTTGTGTGAATTAGCAAAAATAAGTAAAAAATATAGCCCCAAGGGGACAAATCCAGGGCACATGGATTTGTTAGCCTGCCTGATGTTGTACTACAACCCTTCTTCACCCCCCCCCTGGCAGCCCTAGTTGTGCAGAGTAAAATCTGAGCAGTTCAAATGTGGCCGCCTTAAGAGCAATTCACTAGTTAACCTTTTCGCCCTTTGAACATATGGTAGATTTTACCTTTTATGACAAAATAGCAAAATGAAAAAATATTTAAAATATTACTTATATTTTCTTTGTGCTTTCCAATGTAGTGAACCACTATATTTCATATCATTTTAGTTGTTGTGAGGAGAGACCTTGCGAGATAGTCAGGACAGAGATAGGGTTTACACCCCAGTTAGATTGATTAGGAAGTGAAAATTCAAAGAGATAAAATGACTTTTCCATGTTCACACAGTTAGTCAGAGGGGGAAACGGATCTCGATCCCAGAGCTTCTGATGCCAATTCAACTCACTTTTTGTTTTCACCTTCCTTCTGTAGAAAAACATAAACCTATTAATTTTTTTTCCTAAATCCTGCACAAGAGTTTAAAGTCAGATATATTTGGGAAGAAGTTACAACCTGGGCTATTTTGGAGTTCTGTTGTGATCTGTGGATTGCATATTTCCGAGGAATCTTTCTTTGTCCTTCTACAGGTTGAATAGGTTAGTGATTCCCACCTGTGGAGAACTGTTACATTCAGGAAAGAAACAAACAGCAACTGCACACACTTGCCTCTGTGGGGCTCAGACCTGTCCAAGGGCAGGAAAAATGATGTTACTCATAAAACACTTATGTAATTGAAAAACAAAACCAATTATGTTAATTGAGAGTTGCTCAGTTTTTGGAAGACAATGAAAGACTATTCAAAGTTATAATAATTTTACCAAAATAAACTGTTACATTTAAGAAACAAAACACCCTCTCCCTCTGTATCGTGTTCACAACGCTGCATGCACAAACATTGGCTAACAGCTCGCTTTCATTTTGAGCTCTTCACGTTGGTATTACGGAAAGGATCACAGACACACATCATGAACTTGTGTTCCTAAGTGCTGGGCACATAATCAGAACAATGCATCTCAGCATTAAAAAAAGTGGGAGGAGACACTCAGGTTCAACCAGAGAATTGCTATGTGCAGATTCAATTTGTGACAGAGCGGCTTATATCAGCACAAAATCTTGCCTAATTTCTGTTCAATTATACATGGAAGCATTTACATTTGAGAATTGTAAACAAGCCTATAGTTGACCTACAAGTCTTGTTAAAATATATTGGCTTAGCTGAATGGATCTAATCTTACCACTGACCCTTCATTGCCTGGGAGATCTGTTCAGGCCTGAGCCCTGAGCGTTGCCTCAGCAGGCAGACTACCCTGCGACCACTTACTGGTTTCCTTAGGAATGGATGCGTAGGAACTCCGTGTACTTCTGGGCCTATCTTCACTGGAAACCCAGATTCTGGGCTCCTCTGTGCCTTGCGATCAATAGCCAGTCTTATCCTCCCCTGCCTAACTCTGTCCCCAAGTCCCTGCAGAAGACCTCAGGGGCAGAGCTCTGGCCCGTGGGAACTCCCTGACTCTGAAGGGACGTGGAGATGAAGGCACTGTAGCCATGCTGAGGAGCTGAGGTAAAACATTAAAATTAAACATGAAAAACATTTAAGAGAACTTCTATTAGCCTGATTCATTTAGGAAGAATATGTTCTCTCTTTCCTATTAATGTTGAAAATTGCTTTTTTATGACTAGGACAAAAGTTGAACTATCAAGGCTTAAGCATAAATGTGTGACTATTTTTTACATGACTATTTGTAAATAAGAAACCATAGACCTTTGCTCTTCTGCAGACTCTAGACACAAAAGTCTCATCTCTCCAAATGAGTTGAGCTGATATATTTGAAGAAGACTACAATAGCCTTTTAGTTTTTGATGATATTTAAGAACGGAGATAAATGTATCAAAGTACATGGAGATTGCTTTCTTTAAAATTGAACTTTTTAAGTCAATATGCTTCATGTTGGCCATGTATAAGCTTTCTTTTGTGAAAGGAAAGATCTGAAGAGGGCACACTGCTCGCCCCTACTGAGGTAATCACACTTGTGGTTCAAGTGGTAGTCCACTGGAATGTGAATCTAAGTTACCCACTGTAGTACCCCAGCTTTTTAGTTTTTGGAAGTGCAAGCTTTAATGTTTTGTTTTTTTTTTGTTTTTTTTTTTTTTTTTGCAAGTGCAATTCTTTTGAGCAATACTTGAATTTTTTGATAATTGACTTACTGATAAAAGTAAGTACATTTTAGGACACTCTCTTTGACTGGTAGGCTTATAGTCTTAATGACAGTCCATACACCTTAATGAGTCACTTAACTGCAAAACAACTACATTCTCAGGATTAAATGTCATGATTTGGGAAGTATATAGCCAGGGCATGCTATGAGGGCAATGAATTAGGTTACCTATTGGTTCCACTGATGGTAAGACAATATTTCTGCAGAAAATACACTGTCAGAACAATTTTATAAAGCAAATTTACATAGCATGCCTATATATTTAACCATAGAGAAATGGCTGAGGGAACAGATCAGGAATCCTATTGCCACAGTGCTATGCTGAGTGAAGTGTTTTGTGAGCTTCCATATTCTCTATAAAATATAAACTACAACTTGTGCTAGGTTTGCCAGAGATTAAAATAAATTACATTTTCTAGCTAATTTTTAGATAATTTTCTCTAACTTAGAAGAATGAAGACAGACATGGTGAAGTCACTCAAGAAAATTGATAAAAATTGTATCCCACTGAAGGAAAAAGTGCTGATTTTACAATCAGAAGAACTGAATTTGAATTTTTCCTTGAGTAATTTTAAGAAAGTTGTTTCTCCTTTCTCTCTCTGTCAGCAGGCAATGACTGTACATACCTTATACTGTTGCCATATGTAACATTATAATATAATGCTAGAAACTAAAGAAATCATGAATGTAAATCAACAAGCACGTATCTCCACCTCATGAAGAAGGTACTATGCAAATATTAATGCACTCACCCTCTTTTTCTTTTCTCAGATTCATATGCACAGTTTTTAATTAATCTAAATTGAAGACTTAGTGCAACAACATTTTCTCAGTAAAATTTTAGGTCATGACCATTTGGTCCTAAAACCAGTTCAATGAGCCTCTATTTAAAGTGCCTGGATAGTATAGATGGACATATTTTCATTATGAAGTAGCTTTAGACACCATCAGAGGAAGAAACTCATTCATGGCTCTTTGCTCATTAGAACACCACCAAATTTCCCATTTCACATTCATAGCCTGGAAAGAGAATGGTGGCTGAGAAATAGTTTATGAATCTGAGTCATCTTCCCCCAGTCTCCAGACCTGTCTGAAGAAAACATTGCCCCCTTATTATTGGAAACACCTTAAGCTCTAAGTTGTCACTGAGCAAGTTCTCACCCACTGACTCCAGCCTCTCTTCCTCTTCATTCACACTGTTCTTGGGAAACTAACTGAAAACGTCTAGTCAAATTAAGTGGACCAACCAGAGATTTTATTTTGCCCACTGTTTTGCTAGATTTTAATAAGGTAAAATGGTGACTAATGTGTTCCAGTTTCAGGCTGGGACAAGATAACCCTTCCCAGAAAGCTGGTTCATTTTTTTCAAAGACAGAACTGTGCTATACAGTTGAAAGATCAGTTAGGGATTTCCATTTGGGGCGGAAGTCTGGTAAATGTATGCTAATTTTCAAATACAGGGTTGACTTGGACTTCCCTAGTGTAAGGGGATTCTGTTTAGAAGTCAATGGAAAATCAATTCCTTGCTGATTTAAAAAATAATGCATTCACTTATTTTAAAAGTGAAAGAGAGCCGGAAATCAGACTTCCTTTTAAACTCGAACTTATCAGGCCACAAGAGCTTCCTTAGCAAAATATTTTTCTTTTCTATTGCGTACGGCATACAATAAATGTTCAGCATTGAAACCAGGCCAGCATGAATGTTGTAATTAAATGTCATGATATTTCTATTCAGCACTCAGAAAATGATTTGCATCCCCCCAGGAAAGCATTTGAACAGCTTTTCTAACACTTCGGTTCTGAGATGTTTTTCCTCAAGGAAGTGAAATGTGAAGGTCTGGTTTTCAGATTACTTTACTAATCTAGCTTTAGTATAATCTTGAGTGCATTAAAGGACTTGTACTGAGTTACTTGGGCATTTTCTACTGTGGACACATGCTCTAAAGAATTAGCTAATAAGTAGTGATATGCAATCAGTGTGTGCAATTTGATGTTTCACAAGGCCCAGCACATTATGAGAAGTCAATTTTGTTGTTTATTTTTATTCTTACTTTTTCAGTGTAGCAATTCAGATTCATATTCTGCTAATGTTTGTGGACTCTTATTGTGTGCAAAGCATTATGACTGGCATTTCATCTGTGTTATCTCATTTGATCCTTTCAATCATTGATGAGGCTCGCCTTACTACTTCCATGAGCTTCAAATGTTATAATGACTTGCTGAAGGCAGTCAATTGAGAGTGGCTAGGACAATCATTTAGAAAATGTCAGAGCCAGGATTTGAACCCAATGTTCTCCATCTAGGCAGTGATTGTACTTTGGCAAATCTACATTCGATAGAACACAGTCCCATTTCAAAAAGAAACCCCAAACAGCCCCAAAGTCCTATCATCAAAGAAATTTAGAAAGCATGGAATGAAAAGCTAAATGACTTCTTAGACATAAGATGTTCTTAGAACCAAGAATGAGATTTTGCATGAGCAAAGAAGAGCCTAAGGTTGAGTTATGTCCCAAACATTTGATCAATGAAATCCTTCCTATAAGGAGCCTCTCATAGGATTCAACACATTTTGTGAAATGTTGTCTGACATATGTTTGTGTTTGAAGCTTGCCATTGTGTGCTATTTTATGAACTGTTTGTGATATCTCAGAGAATGGTAGAGCTCTTTTTGGTTCATAACACAGTCCCACTGTTCAAGTTATTTAAGGTGTAACAGGGAAAACATGACTATACCCATGAAGTCATTAGAAGCCCACAGAGGGTAGATCATGCTGAGTTTAATTCAAGCATTTCTGCCTATCCAAAAGCATTTCAAGGACCCTTTGTCTAAAAGCATGGATTTGGAAATGCCCTGTGTAGTGAGCTTCAGACTCCATCTTCTAAGAATGTAGGTTCCAAGAGCCATAGGGACTTTTTATGTTTCATTGTGTGATTCTCCACTAGAACTTTACAGGCCTCAAACTTCTGGGAAACAATAAACGGCTGTCCTCATAAGGATCTTTTCTTTTTGAATATATGTCTGAAGGAGGATAAATTCTCAATGAGCTCATTCAGTCCCAAATCATCTGGAAAGGAATCATGAAAAAGGAGATTGCAAAATCAGTAGTTTCTAGATATGACATTGTGGTAGAATCCATTGAACTGAAGCAAAACTTCCTGAATCTTAGACATGTTGTGTTTCCTACAAACCAACCCACAATTTGGGCTGGTGAATGTGGATTTGCCAATGTGAGGGGAAGTGGAAGTCACAGGGGAGAAGACAATCTTTTTGTCTGTTAACTGTTGTTAACAGCAAACGTACCAAATGAAACAAAAAAAAGGTGAAGAATGACTAATTCCCTCACATGAGTTTATTGTACTCACTCTCTGAAGATGTCACTGCAGCTGCTCTTAATTCCCATGTGTAAGTTCCTTCACGCTGAGGGCCTATTGTGTCTGTCTTCTGTACAATGTGTGTTTGAGCAATAAGTAGTTCTTTCTTCCACAGATATCATCTAACTCCAGTAAGATTAGCCCATGTCACAAAATCCCAAAACCAGAGACGTTGGTGTGGATGTGTAGAAAACGAAACACTTCTACACTGCTGGTGGGAATGCAAACTAATATGTTCCTTTTGAAAAGATGTTTGGAGATCACTTAGGGATGTAAAAATAGACCTGCCATTTGATCCTATAATTCCTCTAGTAGGTATATATTCAGAAGACCAAAAATAACTTTATAACAAAGATATTTGCACCAGAATATTTGTTGCAGCCTAATTCATAATTGTGTAAGTCATGGAAGAAGTCCAAGTGCCCATCAACCCACGAATGGATTAACAAATTGTGGTATTTCTACACCATGGAATATTATGCAGCCTTAAAGAAATATGGAGACTCTTCATCTTTCATGTTTACATGGATGGAGCTGGAACACATTCTTCTTAGCAAAGTATCTCAATAATGGAAGAAAAAGTATCCAATGTACTCAGCCCTACTATGAAACTAATTTATAGCTTTCATATGAAAGCTATAACCCAATTATAGCCCAAGAATATGGGGACAGGGAAGAGTGAGAGAAGGGGAGGAGGAAGGCTTGGTAGAGGGAGGGTAATTGGTGGCACCACACCTACAGTACACCTTACAAGGGTACATGTTAAATTTACTAAGTGTAGAATATACGTGTCTTAACACAATAACTAAGAAAATGCAGTAAAGGCTATGTTAACTTGTTTGATGAAAATATTTCAAATTGTATATAAAACCAGCACATTATCCCCCATGATTGCATTAGTGTACACACCTACAATTCAATAAAAAAAAAAAAGTAGTTCTTTCCTCCTGATGTCCATTGGACTACACCCTTATGTATTGCAAACTCTCTGAAGTAATCGGTTCATACTCCCAGCCTTTCTGTCCATCAGTTGACTCAATATTTGAGTTGTGATCCCACTTGGGATCACATCCGACTTTGTTCTAGGAAATGCAGCTACTATCATTGTGAGCTGACTACTAATTCAGCTTTTGTCGGTAAACATATTTCAAATTTTAGGATACATTGACATACATATATTCACATATCATATGAGAATACCTTTGTATGTATATATCTTAACATACATAATATAGTACATGTTACTAGGCATATAGTTATGTGCTTTCGTTTGTCCATCATCTTCAGTGAACATGGATGTGAGTATAGAACACTAGATTTGCTCTGGCCATATCATCCTACTTAACTTCTCTAGGATGTCAATTCCTCATTTAGAAAATGAAGATGATAGTAATTACATCACTGTGCAATTGTGACATTTTCCATTGAAAAACATTTTGCAAATTAAGACAAGCAACAAATTTTTGCTATCTTAGTCACTGACTGATGAAACAAAAATATGCTTGAATCTACTATGTTAGAACACTAGGCAATGTCTAGGATGTCCAAAGTAAATAATGTCTACCCACAGGACCTCATACGCATGGTAGAAGTACATAATGAAGCAACATTTATTTGATAACCTCTTTGCAAAATGTAATGACATTCTATTTCTTGAAACCCATCTCTCTGATGTTCAATGAAATCATGGAACACAAGAGTCCAGGTATTTCTTCTCTTCTCCAAATTTTTCCCCTTCAATTGCTTTAGCCAACTGAGTCCTCTATACAATTTCTAAATGTTGGAGTTCCCAAAGTCTTTATCTCAAGCCAGTCCATGACTTCAAAGTTTTTTCTCTATGTTAAGACCTCCAAAACTTTTATCTACAGCCCAAAGTCTTATTTCTTAAGCTTGTTAACATAACTCACAGGCTTTTAAACTAAACATGTCTATATGGTAAGTATTAGAAATCTTGACTTGCTTTTGTAAATCTGTTACTACCCTTGCTTTGTTCATTTGTTCACTGAGATAAACAGATCAAATGCTAGTCTTCATCATTTACACATTCCACAACACATCCTTTCAAAGCCCATCCTGAATCCTCCCCATCTCCACTGTCACCATGCTAATGAAATCTACCAGCACCACTCTCATGAACCATGGCAATAACTTTCTAATTGTTTTCCCAGAGTCATCTTTCTCAAATAAAAATGTACTTTCTTGCCAAAAACTCTTCAATAGCATACCATTGTTTTTTTAAAACAAGAACAAAAGCAAAAATTCTTAATTAACATAATATTCTGGGCTAGGATGACCTGACTTCTTACTAGTCACATTCGAGGTCACCCATTTGCTGCCATTCAATTACTTTAATTTTCTTGTGGGTCTTCAGACACACAAGCACTCTCCTGCCTAAGGACTTGCACTTGCCACTAACAGTCTTCACACCTTCTCCCATCCACTTCATTCCCACTTTGCTAAGATCCACTCACACATCCAGGTCCAGCTTAACTTCACATCTTCATTTAGCAGTTAGCCTGCCCTGAGTCACCCATGTAAAGTTAATTGCCTTTGTTATTTTTTCTGATGGCTGTCTTCCCGGTACCTTAATGGTACTTATAATTATTACAATTGTGTATTTATAGTTATATGCTTATTGTTTCTCTTCCCCACTTAAGAACATACTCTACGAAGGAAGAGATGGGATGTTTACATTCATGAATACCCATCTACTAGTGCAGTACCTGGAAAATAGCAGTAATTTAGAACATACATAGAAATAATTTAGAATAAATTACTTTAAAAATGGTAAATATATTTTATCATCCAGATAACTGAAGCTTGACCACCAAAATCATAATTTTTCAATTAAAATATTTTGCAAAGTGACTTTTATCAACCATTTACCTGAACCATTTTTATTTAAGAAATAAAACATAACATCATTTTTTCTTAATGATCTACTTAACAAGAGATCAAAGGATAAAAAATTTAATGCAGGCAAGACTTAGGTGAAAAACCAACTGCACTAGCATAAGTTACAGAATTTTGACTTTGTAAGTTAATGAGAAAACAGCTCAGGGGTTTTAGTTTGACTATAAATTCAAAATGACTCAATAGCAGAAAATGGCTTGTAGACATAAACACAGCTGTATTAGTAGAGCTATAGATTTTACCATAAGATAGGTGAAAGTTTAACTCTGCTCTAGTCCTTAAACATCTATTTATTTCAAAGCGCCAACATTGAAGAGACACAGAAACTGCACAATGTCAGAGGAAGAGTGCTGAATGCAGAGAGGCCATCTAATCATTTTCATAAGTTTTCTGAGCTATCTGATGTTGGTATTCCATAGGACTCTGAGTCCAACTGTCATATCTTGTCATTAGACTACTGCAGACTCTCAAGCAATTTTCTATAACATATTCTTACTGTTTCAAGGACTTATTATCAGTGACTATAACCTAAACCTATATTTCTTTCTGAGACATCTCCCTGAGCTTCTGATACTCAAATGCCTGCTGAACATCTCTCTCTAGTTATTTTGCAGGTGCCTCAGACTTAAGCCAATTTCTCTCCCTAATGCAACATCTCTTCATAGTACACCTAGTACTGTCCATCCACCTTCAAATCAAAGACTGTCTTATTCTATAAAAAACACCACAGACTGGGTATTTTGTTAAGAATAAAAATTTATTTCTCACACATCTGGAGGTTGAGAAGTTCAAGATTAAGGTACTGGCAGGTTCAATGTCTGGTGAGAGACAAGTCTCTGCTTCCAAGATGGTGGCTTTAATGCTGTGTCCTCGCATGGCAGAAAGTAGAAAAAAGGGGCCTGGCTAATTCCCTCCAGCCCTTGAAGAGGCAATAACCCATCCATTAAGGGGGAAACCTCAATGCTTAGTCACCTCTCAGTATCTTCACCTGTTATTACTATTGCAATGGAGATTAAGTTCCAAAATGAATTTTGGAGTAGATGCAAACATTCAAACCATAGCTGTTATCTTAGCTTCTTCTTCCTCAGTTTCCAAACCTACTGAAGTTACTGTAGCTTTTTCATGTTCTTTGAGAGCACCTGTCTCTAATACCTGCTTCTCTTCACTCACTCACTCATTGCTGAGGCTTAGAAAAGCAGAAGTTAAAAAAGATAGACTCTTCCTGGATAAAATATTTAAACTTAAGACATGAAACTATAAAAATACAAGAAGAAAGTGCAGAGAAAACACTTGAAGAAATCAGCTTGGGCAAATATTTTATGAGGAGGACAATTGAAGCAACACCAAAAATACATTAGTGGGATCTGATCAAACTAAAAAGCTTCTGCACAGCCAAGAACACAGTACGTAATGCAAGCACACAGCCCTCAGAATGGGAGAAGATATTTGCCGGTTATGTCTCTGACAAAGGTTTAATAAGCAGAATCCACAGAGAACTCAAATGTATTATCAAGAAAAGAACAAGTGATCCCATCTCAGAGTGTGCAAGGGCCTTGAAAAGAAACTTCTCTGAAGAAGACAGGCGCATGGCTTACAGACACATGAAAAAATGCTCATCATCCTTAATCATCAGAGAAATGCAAATCAAAATCACTTTGAGATATCATCTAACTCCAGTAAGATTAGCCCATATCACATAATCCCCAAACCAGAGATGTTGGCGTGGATGTGGAGAAAAGGGAACACTTCTGCACTGCTGGTGGGAATGCAAACTAATACATCTCTTTTGGAAAGATGTTTGGAGATCACTTAGTGATCTAAAAACAGACCTGCCATTCAATCCTGTAATTCCTCTACTAAGTATATGTTCAGAAAACCAAAAATAACTTTATAACAAAGATATTTGCACCAGAATGTTTTTTGCAGCCCAATTCATAATTGCCAAGTCATGGAAAAAGCCCAAGTGCCCATAGACCCATGAATGGATTAATAAATTGTGGTATATGTACACCATGGAATATTATGCAGCCTTAAAGAAATATGGAGACTTTACCTCTTTCATGTTTACATGGATGGAGCTTGAATCTTCTTAGCAAAGTATCTCAAGAATGGAAGAAACAGTATCCAATGTACTCAGCCCTACTATGAAACCAATTTATAAGCTCCCACATTTCTATATGAAACCTATAACCCAACTACAGCCCAAAAAGAAGGGGAAAGGGGGGGGAAGAAGGGCAATTGGTGGGTCACACCTATGGTGCATCTTACAAGGGTACATGTTAAATCTACTAAATGTACAATATAACATACCTTAACACAGTAACTAAGAAAATGCAGTGAAGGCTAGGTTAACCAGTTTGATGAAAGTATTTCAAATTGTATATAAACCCAGCACATTATACCCCATAATTGTATTAATATACACAGCTATGATTTGATAGAAGAAAAAGAAGGAGGAGGAGGAGGAGGAGGAGGAGGAGGAGGAGGAGGAGGAGGAGGAGAAAAGAAAAGCAGAAGATTAAGTTGCCTGGTTTTTCTAGAAGATAGCAAGTAATTGGAATGCAAATGGGGCTCTCTGGGTCATCCCATGGAAACATACAGCACATTTTCTATCAGACCGAGCTATTTCACATCCACATGCCTTTGCTTATTTTGTCCCCTCCATCCTCACTAATTCTGTTTTCCTAGAGAATTCCATTTATCCATTAAGTCTCATCCAAGGCCTTTTTCTTCAAGGATGCCTTCTCTAGATGTTCAGTCTGGGCTAATCCTTCTTCATGGTGTCTGTCATGTTGAACATGTTCTGGGGGAAATTCCAGGGCTCTGCAATATCTCCCAGAATTCTGAGAATGTAGAGGAGGATGTTACATTTTCCTTGTCCCATCTCACTCTGAATTTACACTCTTTTGTATTCCTGATTCCAGACCACAAACACGAGCTGTTTCCCTTCACAGAAATAATTCATATATTTAAGTCTCAGTTTCCCATCTGAAAATGGAGACATGCTGGAATTTTTTGGTTGTTGTGAGATTCAAATGCATAATTATTACATATAAGGCACTTAGCATAGTGCACTTTCCGTGGTACCTAGGAAAAGATCAATAAATGTAGGTGCTATCATTCCTATCAACATAATACACAGATAGGAGTTGTTTTGTTTTGATAAGCTATTTTTAGCTTAGTTTTGGTTCATAAAATATTGAGCAAAAGGTACGTATTTTCTGTTTGCCTCTGCTTTCACACAGGTCTAGCCGCTCCCATTATCAGTATCCTGTTTCATCCTGTACCATCTGTTACAGTGGATGAAACCATATTGACAGATCATTGACACCTAGGGTCCATAGTTCGTATTAGAGTTCATATCATTATCGAGTATTCTGAGTTTGGAAAAATTTGTAATGACATATATCCACCATTTTAGTATCCTAAGGAAGAGCTTTACTTCCCTAAACTGCATTTCTGCTTTGCTTTTTCATCCTTCCAACCCTGTGACTGCGGGGAAACGTGGATTGTTTTATTGTTGTCATAGTTTTGCCTTTTCTAGAATGTCAAATACAGTTGATGAACTACACATGTCTGAATTTTTTTCAATAAAGGTACAGGAAAATTGGGACAATCTGAAAAAAGTCTTAAACAGCATAGCATAGAAATGTCACAAAAAATTTTAAACAGGTATGGCATTAATGCATAAACTATATGTAGATACTAGCCTATCATTTACTGCTGTAAAATACATACAAAGCTATTACAAAAAGTTAAAATTTATGAAAATGTATGTACATTAGCATGTGCAGACTGTACATGATGCCATTTGCACTGAGAGATTCGTAAACAAAGGTAAAGGTACAGTATTGTTAAATTATAACTGCATAACATTAACCGTAGTTCATACTGCACTGCTGTAATAATTTCATAGCCACCTCCTGTGCTACAAGGGTGAGCTCAAGCATGGCATCTGCTTAGAATTCTGTGACACTCATCGTCTGCGTGTGAGCCGTTTGTCTCTGAGTAAATTGTACATCTCAGTCGAACGCCATCTCTGACTTTTTCCTCACCAAGTCCACTTCTTGCTTTAGTTTTTGTCATGTGCAGTGTAATACCATAAACTTTGAAAAACACCACGGAACCCATACAAAACACCGCTAGTGATGCTGGAAGTGCTTCCAAGAAGCAGAGAGAAGTCCTGACAAGAAAAAGCCGAGTTAGTTGATAAATACCATAGATTGAGATCTACCACTGTGGCTGCCCACCATTTCAGGCAGATGATTCAGCTCGTAAACAGACAACACACACATATGGTGTCAACAAACATAGCACAGTACCATACATTTATTTCCTCTTCCTTATTAACTTCTTAATATTTTCTTTAGCTTTTTTATTGTAAGAATGCAGTATATGATACATATACAAAGTATGCATTAATAGTAATTAATAGACTGCTGATGTTATCCGTAAGACTTCCAGTAGGCTATGAGTTGGCAAGTTTTCAGAATGTCAGCCCCCTGTTGCTCAAGGATCAACAGCAGTTTAACTGCAGCCCTTTCAGCTTCTTCTACTTAGTAATAAGCATTTAATCTTCCTGTCTTTTCATAGCGTGATAGCGCATTTCTTTGTGGTGCTGAGTAATGTTCCATTGCCTGGATATACCTCAGCTTATTTAAATCCTTTTAAAGTCACGATTTCTTCAACTTGACTCAAATCCAATTTTAATCTGGAATCATGACTGCTCCCATAAGTAGAAAGCATGTTTTCTCCGGAGGGAAAGCAAACTACACAGGCTGCTGCTCGCCTCCCCAGACTTCTACTTCTCCATTCTCCGCCTGGTCTTCTCCCTCCTCCTCCTTCTCCTTCCCTTAGCCCCTTTCTCCTTCTCCTACTTCTTGTTTCAGAGTCTTGTGGTCTGTCTTTCTTGCTAGACTTCAGAGTTTTTGAGGGCAGGAGTTATACCGTATTCCTCTAGTGATACCACCTAGCCCGTTACAGTAGATCTTCATTAAATCTTCAGTTACTGAAACACAGAGGCTTTTTTCTGAGCTGACTTTTAGTTTCCTAAATATGACCTGGATATTGCATTGATTTGTTAAGTATCCTCCAGATATGTATTTCTTTGTGTTTATTTATTTGTATATGCATTTCTGTGCATGTGTGCTTGTGTTATAAATAGCAACAATGTCCAGCATTATTAGGAAAAATACCTATACATTAATTACTTCATATAAGTTTTACAAACACACTGCAAGGTATGTTATTATCATTTCCATCCTATTAATACTAATGACAAAACTGGGGCTCAGAAAATCTAGGAAATTTGATTAATTTTAAAATAATTATTAAATACATTAAGTCATGAATTAAACCAAGGCAACTTGGCTCTGAAGCCTGTGGTTTAATATTATACTATACAAATAAATGCATGCATGAGTTTTATCACAGAAAATTGCTGCTAAAAGACATTTGTGAAGTCTAATGTTTCTAAAGATACAACTGGAAAGGTGTTTTAACCCATATCTAATACAGAATAAGCTAATAAAATAAAAATAAAACTATAATAAAAATTTTAAATCTTTTCTAGGAAACTAATCCCTGCTCTTAATCATTCTCTGAAAAATAACTCAGTAGGTTAAACTCCATGCCAGGCTCAGAAGAAAGAAGACTATTACTCACAAATGTCATTTTGTCATCTTTTTGCTTAGACACATGAAACTGTCTTGACGTTATGATTTACAATGGAGACAAGGAAAGATAACCACAAATCTTACTTTGCCTATTCATTTACTGGAGCAGCAGCTATTTTCTAGCCTATTGCTGATTGTATGGGGCACTCAGTCAATGAGTCAGCTTCTAAAATCTAAGTGATGGTAGGTGCTTTGGAAATTAACAAAAATAAGGGTCAAAGACAACCAAAGAGGAAAAAAAGCATTAAACACTTATGCACACACACACAGACACAGTAGCCAAATTCCTGATTTTGATGATATATGCCACGTTGTTGAGGATGCTTTTACATCTTAAATTTTGGCGAGTGGATAACATACAAAGAAGAAGGGTGATGGAGATTGAGTGAATTAAACAAATAAATAGAAGAACTGATGGAATTTCTGTCCCAAGACTTCTCTTAGGGGAGTATGCATTTTCAAAAAGGTGTTTGTAGGTCAGCGGTTCATTACCCTTTAATACAGTTCCTGTGGGTTGTGACCCATAGGTTGAGAACCACTGGTGTAGATGGATTGTGATGATCCTCTACACCAATAATCTTTCTCCTTTTTTTTTTTTTTTTGTTCTTCCAAACTGCAAGATGGTACCCATGAAAGAGCTTTACACTGGAATCTCAGCTATATCATCCACTATGGCTGCAGCTTAAACAAATAATTCTCTAAGCTTGAAGCCTCTCGCAGAATTAAGTGGGGTGTACAGGAAATGTTTACAAAGCCCTTGGACAATATTATTTCCCTTCTTGATGATCTTAGGTAAAAACACTAAGCCCTCTGTTGTGGGTGCCCTGTTGATACCTCTTCTCTAGATCTAACATCTAGAATTGTTTCCTACCAGTCATAGGCTTAGTCTAGAGCCTGTCTATAAAGAACCATTGTTGTAATATTCTTATATTTCCCTATTCACATGATAAAGACTTCAGCAATATCTGATGCTAGAACTTTCCATTATCTTGGCAAAAGATGGGGTTGCATTTCCCTGTCCACCCTAAGTCAAGTCAGGCCATGTGACTTGCTTTTGCTAATGGCAGGTGAGGGAAGATGAGAGGTGCCATTTCCACCGCATGGCCAGTGCGCGACTCACCATGTTTGCCTGTGTTTTGCTGTTGCTGTTGCTCATGTCCTTATCTGACTCCAAGTTCACATCCCTACAGGCCTTGTCAGGGCACTATTTAGGAGCACAGTTTACTCCAACTGTGGCAAAATTTAAGACAGAAAATGACAAGCTTTTTTTTTTTAATCTACAAAAAGGTTAATATAATCAACACTGCCTCTCAATGTCAGAGCAATGAAACTATGAAGAAGAGTCGCCCTCTCTACACTTTTCTAGGATGCCACATTGGGCAGCACAGAGCACAGTGAGCTCGTGATGAGAAGACATAAGAAAAGAAATGGCAGCAAAATCTACAAAACGCCCATCTCTCTCCATGGGGAAATGAGCAGCAAATTTATGGAAAATGAAGCCAGCTCAGGAGCTAAGACACCAGGCTGGATGGCCTTCATGATGTACATAGTATCTTAGAAGGAGAAACGTGCAGGTCATTGTGTCAGATTTAATATGTGCTGTGGAGAGTGTGGAAGGAATACCAAAGCAGGAAAAAAATGATTATAGCTGAAAAGGTTAACAGATTGCAAATGAAGGGGGTTTTGTTCGTGTTTTTAAGCTCTTTAGTGGAGCTTGGGTGAAAGTGAAATGTGATAGACAATAATATAAAAGCCAACAAAACACGCACGTACTATAGAGGCCATCTGACCCAAGGTGCAGATTACTCTCAAGGCTTGCCAACAGATCCATCTGCCCCAATGACTGGGTGAATGGATTTTAGGGGGTAAAACAATCCAAACAGGTACTTTCTTAAGTATGGGTCTTTCATAAAGCAAGGTTGCTATTTTCCTTATCTCATGAAGCTGTGCATAATCTGTTTACCTTCCTTACTTATGTCACCTATGGCCACAAGTGTACTGAAGCTCTACAATCCAGATACCATAGTCCTATTCTCCTCCTCAGATTCACGTTTCTTATGTTAGAGTTGCATATGTGGTTCGCTCTACTGAGAACCTGCACCTTACCCCTACCCCTTTAGATCAGCTATTATCTGGACACATTTTTGTTTGTTGCAACTGGGTGAAAGTGCTACTGGTATTGAGAAGGTAAAGGCCAAGTATATTGCTGAACAACATACAATGCACAGCCCAACTCCCCATCGTGCAGAATTACCCAGCTCTGAGTATCAAAAGTGCCAGTGGCGGGAAACCCTACTCTAGATAACTCCTAGTTATCAATATTTCACTGTTTCTGGGAAGCCATCCTTGATTGTGTAATTATATTAGGTAGTTCAAGTCACCTTATAATTACCACAATTGCAATTGATTTTCTGTTTAAGCATTTATGCAATTCAGTCAAAGGAATAACTGGATATTTAGAAAGAAGTTTATCTTACCAATAACTGAATAGGAAAATGACCAATTTTAACCTACAGTCTCCAAACCCTAGCTGTGGGCTGGAACTTAGTCAATGGCCTGTTAGGAACTGGGCTACCAAGTGGGAAGTGAGGATCAGGCAAGCCTGTGAGGCTTCATCTGTACTTACAGCTGTTCTCTGTAACTCGCATCAGTGCCTGAGCTCTGTCTCATGTCACATCAGCGGTGGCGTTAGATAGGAGCATGAACCCTGCTGTAAACTGCACATTGGAAGGATCTAGATAGTGCACTCCTTACGGGAATCTAATGCTTGATGATCTGAGGTGGAGATGTAAAGTGCCTGAATCATCCTGAAAACATCTCCACGCCATCTGTGGGAAAACAACCTTCCATGAAACCAGTTCTTGGTGTAAAATGGTTGGAGACTGCTGCTTTTATCTTTCCCTTACTCAGTGTCCTGACAGTGTGGATTCCCCATGCTACCTTCCTTTGCTTTTTTCTCCGAGAGTCCAGATTCATCCAGAACTCCATTTTCACTTACTTCCATTTCACTCTGAGGTTTCTTAAATCCAAGGCCCAACTTGACACTTCCAGTTCATTCCTGGACCTCACATTCCTCAGTGCATAGCACTGACATGGCCCACGAAGTGTTTTGAAAAATATTTTTGCTAATAACGATGACCTGTCATAGACAATTTTGATGCAGTTTTATGTCCCAAACCCTTACTTCAACAGGTATGAGAATTTAAAAAAAAAAAAAAAAGTTCACACAACTACTTCCCACTTGCCATAACTGTGGAAAAAATCCAAACAAAGGAAGTTAAGGGGGAGGCAGAGTTCACAGACCTAGAAGTCAACCTAGACCTTCACACTTGCACTCCCACATTCTAAACTTTCTACTTCACTATTACCCAACCTCCTCTCTTCAGCCTAAATTACCTCTAGTACTGCCATATTGCCCTATCCATTTCAGCTTCTATGACAAAATACCACACACTGGAACTTTATTTCTCATACAGACTGGCAAGTCCAAGTTCAAGGTCCTGGTTGAGTCATGACCCGTGAGGGACTTGCTTCCTGGTTCATAAACAGCTGTCTTTTTGATGAGCCCTCACATGGGGAGAGGGGTAAGGGACTTTTCCAGGGTCTCTTTTATAAAGGCATTAGTTTCTTTTACAAATGTGCCCCTCTAAAATCCCACACTAATCACACCCCAAAGATCCCCATCTAAAAACTCTCATACTGGTATTCAGTTTCAGCATATGAATTTGGCTGGGGGGAGGGGGCTGAATATTTAGTCTGCAACACTTATTTTAAGACTCACCCTTTCTTCTTGTTACATTTCTTACTTAGATAAACTTCCTCTAGGCCCCACCACATAATGTGGCTACTCTAGCCCAGTACCCACTGTAATATACTATAAAGGGTTTTTCTTGGGTTTCTTCTTATGAAATGAGCCCCCAGGGTTGAGGGACTGTGTCTTGATTATCTTTCTATGCCTAACATCTAGCTCTAACTCCTACTTTGAGCACAATAATCATGTTTCCAGAGGCAGAGGCAAGAGAATCTCTTGAGCCCAAGAGTTTGAGGTTGCTGTGAGCTATGACGCCATGACACCTACCGAGGGTGACCAAATGAGACTCTGTCTCAAAAAAAAAAAAAATCATGTTTCCATTCTGAAAAGGTAAGCATCGGAAAGACCTGCTCTATTTTGCATCAGAGAATAATAATTTTACCCAACTATATCACAGTGACACTCTGATACATCCTTTAGTTGCAAATCTCCAAAAACAATGGTTGAAGTACAGTCTTAAAATATATTTTATTCTTTGAACTGACATTTATAAAATTGGAAATACAATTGGCTAAGAAAGGTATGGAAAAATACTAAACTCATGAGTAACCAAATAAATGCAATTTCAAAACAATTAAATTGAATTTTTACCTTTTTAATAAAATGAGAATATCTAGTGTTGACAAGAATGGGGCACACAGCCATTCTCATTTGTATTCAGAGTGTAAATGGCTAAAAAGTCTTTTTAAAAGCAATTCAGCAATCAGTAGCAAGACACTTAACAATGAATATCAACAATTAAAATGGGTTTGTTGTGAATTTCAAAAATTCAAGAGAATGACAACTCCTCTTTCTCTTCCTTTTCCACTCCCTCTTCCCTTTCCCTTCCCATTCTTGCGTAACTAGGAGCCAAGAAGATGGCAGGACCTGGACACAGCAGGGCTGAGGGGGCAAAGGCAGGAAACCTAATGAAGAAACACAATCATACTCGTAAAATGTAGGGAATCAGGAAGTCAATCTAACTAAGCCAGCATCAGTATGGTTTCAGGACAATTCAGTGTCATAAGACCTTCAAACAGAAAGTCATCCAAAGAAATCACTGGAGATAGACTTAATTAAATACATAATTAGAATCTGATTTCTTGTAAAGTCCTAGGGGGAGACTAAAAATAAAATTTTTTCATTTGTACTCTTTTGGTTGTTTGCTTTGCTTTGGGTAGTCTAATACTTTAAAAAAACAAAACACAACAATATAGAATAATTACTTTTAGCTGGACATGGTGGTACCCCTGTAATCTTAACTACTCAGAAAGCTAGGTGGAAGTTCAAGATTGCTTGGGCAACATAATGAAACCCTATTTCTAAAATAAAGAAACAAAAAATACCAATTTTTTAAGCCTCTTTTTTTTTTTTTTTTTACACTTTAATGAAGTGCTGCAGACTTTCAGATTCTTTCCCAGGTTTTACACAGCTATTGCCAGTTATACTTCATCGCTGAAGTTCTTGATTCAATTAAACTGGGCAGGCATGTATTGACTTATGTGTACCAGGCACTGTGCTAGGTAAGAAGCATGTAAAAATGAGTGTGCCATCATCACTGTTCTTACAAAGCTCATGGCCCAGTTCTACAAGATGCCAGTGGTGACAGTGAAATGGGAGATGTTTTGGAGTTGACTAAGTTGTGAAGTATCACAAGGGCACAGGGGAGGGAGCAAGGTGGCATTGCCTGGAATGCCTAGCACACAAAATAAAAATAACGCCCGAGTTTGGCCTTGAAAGAGCAGCAGTTTACCGAGCAAAATGGGAAAAGGAAGTGGAGTCCAGACCCAGATATCACAACACACAGAGACATCCAGAAAAGACCATGGAGAATTCTGAGACTAGCAAGAGGCTTCAAAAGCATTATGTGGACGGGGCATGCAGGGATTGGTGGGGGTCATGGTGGGATTGAGAGCTTGAGGTATAATTAGTGAAGGCTATGCCTCTCTCTTGCATCAGAAAGGCCACAGGGGAGAAGAAGAACATACCGCACATACCCGAGTACAAGCCGACCCGAGTATAAGCCGACCCCCTTAATTTCACCCTAAAAACTGGGAAAACTTAGTGACTCGAGTATAAGCCAAGGTGGAAAATCCAGCAGCCACTGGTAAATTTCAAAAATAAAAATATATACCTCAAACAATTACAATAATTGAGGAATCAGCAGGTTAAA
>CAUYPK010114691.1:0-22947 GCA_963574355.1 Loris lydekkerianus
GCGATCGATCTCAGAGAGACACCCCAGCTCACATATTTTTTTTATTTTATTTTATTTTATTTTTTTTTTTTTTTTTTTTTTTTTTTTTTTTTTTTTTTTTTTTTTGGTGGAGACAGTCTCATTTTATTGCCCCCAGTAGAGTGCTATGGCATCATAGCCCACAGTAATCTCAAACTAGGGCTTAAACAATTCTCTGTCACATCCCACTTCTAACACCACTTGTCAGGGCCCAAGACTGGCCAGGTCTTGGGTCCGGCTTAACTAGGTTCCCGACGTTGACCACTAAGTTACCTTGCTTATGTTTCTTAGGTGTCTCAAGGCTATCTACTTCATTAGGAGAGAGAGAGTCTTAGAAGAAAGCAGACTTCTTAGAAAGATAGATCTTAGTCTTTAGCAGAGCTTAGTGATCTTCAGCAAAGAGATACCATGCTGGTGTTCTGCAGGCAGAAGAGGAGACAGAGTCAGAGTAAGCGAGTTTGTGATAGAATGCGCATGTTCCCGACTGCCTTCTCCTCCAGCCTAATATAAGGCTGATCTCGTGCATAGATATTGCCAGTTCACCACTGCTTTCATCTTGCGAGCTCTCATGCTTGTTAGGAGAGCTCAATCCCTCTGCATGCCCTTTCCACCAAGGTGTTCCATTATTGAGCTATACAGGTATTTCTTATAACTCTCACTCCTCCTAGCCATAGGCTATACAGGCTGCAACAATTGTCTTATCTTGCCTTCTGAGTAGCTGGAGTACAGGCACCCACCCCAATGCCTGGCTGTTTTTAGAGACAGGGTCTCACTCTCACTCAGATTAGTCTTAGACCTTTGAGCTCAGGCAGTTGACCCACCTTGGGCTCCCAGAGTACTAGGATTACAAGTATGAGCCACCTAGCCCAACCTATTCTATATTTTTAAATTAGATATCTATTAAAATGTTTCTTATTCAATAGTATAGAATGTGTTAACTTTTCATTAATTTGAATCAGTAAGGATAGAAAAAGAAATCTTATCTGGTAACAAGAATTGCCAAAGCTTGCAGCTTCTTCAGTGGCTTCTGGTGGGAGAAAAAGGATTACATACTTGATGTATAGTATTTTTACAATTATGAATGGATAGAGGATGATGAGCATCTTTGATTCTGAAGATGTAGTATGACTTGCTTCTTTTTGTTATTATATAAATTAACTTAAAATTTTCTTGATATTTGACGTATTAAAAACTAGCTACTATTACAGCTCTTCATAGTTACTGTGTCTCAGTATCATTCTTTGCCTTATTATTTATGGTTCATGTTTATGTGGAGTGAGACTAACAAGGATTATCTCCCCCTTAATCTCTTTCAGCTACTTCTTACAACTCAGTTTCCTTTTAAAATAAGTGAAAAAGTGTTACAGGTTCTGACCAATATCTTTTTGTATCATGACTTCTCAATTCAAAACTTTATAAAAGGACTTCAGGTAAGAATACACTAATGGGTTTAAAAATTCACATACTGATCCTATTGTTTTTAAATTTCAGAATATTATAGAGGAAACAAACTTGTTTGTTTGTTTTTAAGACAGAGTCTCATTTTGTCAGCCTGGGTAGAGTGTTATGGCATCATAGCTCACAGCAACCTCAAACTCCTGGGTTAAAGCAATCCTCCTGCCTCAGCCTCCCAAGTAGCTACAGGCCCTGCCACAATGGCCCAGCTAGTTTTTCTATTTTTAGTAGAGACAGGGTCTCGCTCTTGCTCAGGCTGGTCTCTAACTCCTGAGTTCAAGCAGTCCACCTGGTTTGGCCTCCCACAGTACTAGGATCACGGCCTGAGCCACTGTGCCTGGCTGGAAACAAAACGTTTTGGTTACGTGGATTGATTTGTGCAGTTTGAATTGAAGTCATAAGCATGCCCATCACAAATATGACATGCTTTATACCCATTAGGTGTGAATTTACCTGTCTTCTCTTGCCCCCTTCCACTTGTTTAATTTTACTACCATATGTGCACACAAGTGTTGGTCCGTTCCAACATAATAGTGACTGCACATGGTGTTTGGTTTTCCATTCTTGTTATACTTTACTACATTCATTTAGAAGAATGGTTTCCAGTTTCATCCTTGTTGTATTCACTTTTTTTTGAAGACAGAGTCTCACTCAATTGTCCAGGCTAGAAAGCCATGGCATCAACCTAGCTCACAGCAACCTCAAACACCTGGGTTCAAGCGATCCTCTTACCTCAGCCTCTGAGTAGCTGAGACTACAAGTGCCCATCACTATTTCTGGCTATCTTTTTTCTAATTTTAGTAGAGATGGGGGTCTCTTGCTCAGGCTAGTCTTGAACTCCTGAACTCAAGCAATCCTCCTACCTTGGCCTGCCAGAGTGCTAGGATTACAGGCATGAGCCACTGCATCTGATCAGTTCACCTTTTTTTTTTTTTTTTGAGACAGTCTGAATTTCTTGCCCCTAGTAGAGTGCTATGGCATCATAGCTCACAGCAACCTTAAACTCTTGGGTTCAAGCTATCCTCTTGCCTCAGCCTCCCAAGTAGCTAGGACTACACATGCCCACCATAACGCTAGGCTATATTTTAGAGATGAGTCTTGCTCTTGCTCAGGCTGATCTCAAACTCCTAAACTCAAGCTATCCACCTGCCTCGGCCTCCCAGAGTGCTGGAATTATAGGCATGAGCCACTGCGTTTGACCCTCAGCGTTTTTTTATGGCTGAGTAGTACTTCATGGTACACACATACCACATTTTATTAATTCAATCATGTATCAGTGGGCATTCTGAGTTGATTCTACATCTTTGCAACTATGAATTGTGCTGTAGTAAACATTTGAGTACTTCTGGGTTTTTTGGGGTATTTTTGTTTTGTTTTTTTTTGATAAAATGACTTTTCTTTTGAGTAAATATCCATTAGTGGGGTTACTGGATCAAATGCTGTGTCTCCTTTTAGTTTTTTGAGATATCTACATACTTTTTCCACAGAAGTTGTACTAGTTTGCTTTCCCACCAGCACTGTATGAATGTTCCACACCAGCATCTGTTGTTTTGGGACTTTTTGATAAATGCTATTCTCACTGGAGTAAGGCTCATTGTGGTTCCTTTCCCAGATGATTAAGAAATGTTGAGGATTTTTTCGTTAAGTTTATTGGCTGATAGTCTTGTCTTCTGTTGAAAAGCTTCTGTTCATGTCTAATGCCCACTTTTTTATGGGGTTGTTTGATTTTTTTCCTTGCTGATTTGAGTTCTTTGTATAGTCCATTTATCAGCCCTTTATCAGATATATAGCATGCAAATATTTTCTCCCATTCTGTTAAGTTCTACTCACTATTGATTGTTTTGTTAGCTGTATAGAAGCTTTTTAATTAATCAAGTCCCATTTAATTTTTGTTGTTAGCTGTGATGCCTTTGGGGTCTTTTTCATAAATTCAACACCTAGACAGATATCTGTAAGAGTTTTTCTAACATTTCTCTCTAGAATTCTTATAGTTTCGTATCTTAGGTTTAATTTTGTTACATATCATGAATTAATTGTTTAAGTGATGAGAGGTATAGATCCTGTTTCAATCTTTTACACGTGGCTATCCAGTTTTCCCAGCAGCATTTATTGCAGTGTTTTTTAACCTCTTTTCAATGTTTTTAAACTACAGGCGCACTTGAACATAGAGTTAAACTTCTGTGGCACACTTAAATTATGTTAATAAAAAAAAGTAAAAAAAAGAATATGCTTATTGTGCTTTGAACTTCTTTCAGAAATAATTTCATAATGATCTTTGAAAAATTTCACAGCACACCTGAGATTGTCTCATGGCACAATGGTTGAAAATCACTGATTTATTGAATAGGGATTCTTTTCCTCAGTGTACGTTATTGTCTACTTTGTCAAAGATCAGATAGCAATAGGCGATGGTTTTATATCTGGGTTCTCTGATCTGATCCATAGGTCTATGTTCTTTGTTTTGTGACAATACCATGCCATTTTGGTTCGATAACTTTGTTGTATAGCCTGAAGCCTGGTAAAGTGTTGTCTTCTGATTTCTTCTTATTGCTTAAGGTTAATTTGTCTATTGGGGTCTTTTCTGATTCTATATAAAATATACAACTATTTGTCCTAGATCTGAGGAAAATGGTATTGGTATTTTAACCTGTAGATCACTTTGGTTATTATAGACATTTTAACCATGTTGCTTTCTGTGGATCAGTGAGCATGATGGTTTTCCATTTGCTTACGTCCTCTGCAGTTTTCTTTCTCAGTGTTTTGTAGTTCTGTCTTTGAGGTCTATTACCCCTCAGTTAAGTATTTCACCTCCTCAGTTAAGTACATTCCTATGTGTTTTCTTTGTTGTTATTGTGAAATGTATTGCGTCTTTGACTTGATTCTCAGCTTGACTGTTTTTGATATATATAATGCTACAGATTTGTGTACTTTTATTTTGTAACCTGAAACTTAGCTGAATTTATCAATTCCAGGAGTCTCTTGGCAGAAACTTTGAGGTTTTCTAGATATAAAATTGTATTATCAGCAAAAAGTGATGGTAGTTTAACCTCTCTGTCCCCATTTGTATATCCTTTTTTTCCTTCTCTTGTCTGTGCTCTGGCTAGGATTTCCAGCACTATTTTGAATAGAAGTGGTGATAGCGGTTGTCTCATTCCAGTTGTAAGTGGGAATGCTTTCAGTTTTTCCCCATTAACTATGATGTTGGCTGTGAATTTGTCATATATGGCTTTAATACTTTTGCGGTAAGTCCCATCTGTGCCTAGTAAGCTTTCTTATCATAAAAAGGTGCTGAATTTTGTTAGGTGCGGCTCCTGTGGCTCAAAGGAGTAGGGCACCAGCTCCACATTCTGGAGATGGCGGGTTCAAACCCAGCCCCGGACAAAAACTGCAAAAAAAAAAAAAAAAAAGCCCCTTTTCTAAAAAGGTGCTGAATTTTGTTAAATGCTTTTTCTCCATCTAATGAGAGGATCTTATGGTCTTTGTTTTTCCTTCTCTTTACGTGGTGAATTATGTTTATAGATTTACATATATTAAACCATCCTTGCATCCCTGGGATGAAGCCTACTTGGTCACAGGGGGTTATCATTTTGATGTACAGCTGAGTTCAGTTTGCTAGAAGTTTATTGAGAACTTCCAGGTCTATATTCACAGGGGATATTGGTCTGTACTTATCTTTTTTTCTTGTGGTTTTTTTTCCTGGCTTTGGTTTCAAGGTGATAATTGTTTTCATAAATTGATTTGGAGGGGATTCCTTCTTTCTTGATGGAATAATTTCTGAAGTATAGGTACCAGTTCTTTTAGGTCCGGGTGTGAAACCATCTGTTCTGGGACTTTTTTGTTGGAAGATTTTTATTGCTTCTTCAATTTTGGTACATGTTCAACAAAGCTAGTTTGTCCTGAATGACCCTAGAATTTGTCCATTTCTCCCATGTTTTCAAGTTTGTGTGCATAGATTTTTATAGTATTTGGAGATAATGTTTTGTATTTCTGTGGTATCAGTTTTCATTTCTGATTGAGTTTATTAGAATCCTTTTATTCTTTTTAATCTAGTGATAGGCCCCAATCTTTTCAAATAACTTTTTTTTTTTTCCTTTTCCTGTTAATCTTCTGTATAATTCTTTTGTTACTTATTTCGTTTAGTTCTGCTCTTTATTTCATTTTTCCTGCTGGGTTTGCTCTTCCTTTTCCAGTTCCTCAGACAATCCATTAGATTGCTGATTTGTGATCTTTCTATGTTTTGGAAATAGGCATTTAAGATAATGAATTTTCTTACAGATTTTATTGACTTATGTCCTCTTTATCATTTAGTTCAAAGAATCTTTTGATTTCTATCTTAATTTCCTTCTAGACCTGACTTGTTCAGGAGTTGGGATTTTAGTCTCCATGACTTCGTGTAGAGATGAGTACTTTTGTTGGACTTGATTTCACCAGCAGAATCCTGATTTCTAGGAGGTGCAACAGGGCATATCATTCTGTATATGTTTAATGAAGTTTTGCCTCATTAGGTTGGTATGTTACCCAACTTGTTTATCCGTATTTGAATAAAATTATTAAGTGATACTGAGTTCTTATCCTATTTCTAGCTCTACTATAACTCAGGTGACTTACTCCCAATCCTCTTCTCCAGCAAGTCCCTTATCCTATTTGGTTTTTCTTTTTCTTGTGTCTGAAAAGTAGCATTAACACTAGAATAATAAATATTATCATTTTCATATAATTGGAAATGATAATTAAGAAACAAAATTATGCTAATATGTGGAAAAATAATGTAGCATTTGGCATGAACAGTTGCTTTCTGCTCTGTACTTGTTCCTAAGTCAGGCTGGCCTTTTGCCTTATAGCTGCCTTACAGAATGTGCTAATTTGGAGGATTTCCTCTAGTGCAGCAGTTCTCAATCTGTGGGTCACAACCCCTTTGTAACATTGAAAATACATCGTGGCGTTAGGAAGGTTGAGGACCACTGCTAGTGTCAGGTATCTGATCTTCAGCTTTATAGTCTCAAAAGTTCATTATCTGTTCAGCCAGAAGGAATCAAGTTTCAGGATTGCTAACGCATGCCAACCAAATACCCACCTAGTATCTGCTCTGGTATGCTAATTTATTAATAATGTGGTGGGGAATGCTATTTTGCAGTGACCAGAAGGTGTTTTTTCCACTATGTAAAGAACCATCTTTCTGACATTAGGGTATCTGAAAAAACAAACTGGTCATGCTGAAGGTTGCTTAGAATCAGAATAATAAACATTTAATAGTCTCATGAGTTCTGTCTTATAAGTCATGTTAGACTCTGGGAGATACCATCCTCACTTCTGCTATGTAAACCACAGCATTCTATTCGTTGTAACAGACTAGTTTTTACACTGATTTTAGATTGGTATTGTCTTGTGAGTTATTGGGGCACTTTAGGTCACACCTCATTCCCATCCCTACCACATTTACAATATTGTGAGTTGCTTCTGAAGATCTATCTGTTTATATTACTTTCTTTTAGTTTTTATATCTCAGAGATTGCCATTTCTTGACTGGTCCACAAAATTGGAGCCTTAAAATATTAGAGTTATATCACCATTTATATTATTTGCTATTATTGTTATATTATTAAGTATATGTATTAGTGCCCTAAATAACTTCTGCTCCTAAAACAAAACCTTAAAATTGAATAGACATAAAGCAAAAGATTTGCTGCCAAAATATAGAAAATATATTTAATCTTCACATTTCTTTCAGCTTTCTCTGTTAGAACATTTCTATTCCCAGCCCCTAAGTGTCCTATGCTGTAATCTTCCAGAAGCCAAAAGAAGAATAAATTTTTTATCAACTAATCAATGTGAAAACATCCGACGTCTTCCATCATTTAGGAGGTAAAAAAAAGAAGTACATGTATAACACACCAGTTTAGGACGAAATAAGGGATCTCAGATTCATTTTCTTTCTTTCTTTTTCTTTTTTTTTTTTTTGAGACACAGTCTCACTCAGTTGCCCTTGGTAGAGTGCGTGGTATTATAGCTCATAGCAACCTCAAACTATTGGGCTTAAATGATCCTTTTACCTCTACCTCCTGGGTAGCTAGAACTACAGGCACCCACCACAACACACAGCTATTTTGATAGAGGGGCTTTCGCTTTTGCTCAAACTCCTGAGCTCAAACAATCCACTCACCTCAGCCTCCCAGAGTGCTGTGATTACAGGCGTGAGCCACCATGCCCAGCCAGATTCATTTATTTCTACAGTGGGAAAAGGAGTAATAACCTTTTTATTTTGCTGTTTTGTTTTTAATTGAGATTTTCCTTGTTGAATTTTACAATTTGGCCAAAAGAAAAAAATATATATTTTTTTTTACAAAGGGACATAATTTGCAAGTTCTCCAGAGTTACTTTTTAGAAATAACGTTTTTAAATTTATGGGGTTTATGGCTTTTGTTTATGATTAGAATTGGACCCTGCAGACTATGAAGTACAGCTGATTTAAGGAATTAGAAATTGCCATTATACTGTGACTGTCATCTTGAATTTATGAGAAGAAATGAAAATTTCTAGGTAGTTCTTTTTCCCCGTATGCTATTTAAATATGTTTAATGCTTAATTTTCTCTTTTTGTGTACGGGATGGTAAAATTTTAGGTATGTGGACAATCAAGCTTCAGAAAAGCAAGTTGCACTATTGACTAATGAGAGATTTTTGAAGGTAAGAGTGTGGATGTGTTTATTTCAGTTTAGTTCTCTTATATTTTCCTTCATGAAAAAGAATATGTAACAAAAAAAAACCCACATTGAGTTCTTTTGTTTTGAGGGTTTTTTTTGAGACAAGAGTCTCACTCTGTCACCTGGGAAGGGTGCCATGGCCTCAGCCTACCTCACAAAAAGCTCTGACTCTTGGGCTCAAGCGATCCTCTTACTTCAGCTTTCTGAGTAGCTGGGATGACAGGTGCCCACCACCACAGTGGGCAAATTTTTCTATTTTTAGTAGAGATGGGGGCTTGCTCTTGCTCAGGCTGGTCTCAAACTTAGATTACAGGTATAAGCCACTTTGCCTTTTATCAAATTAATTTATAAAACATATCTATTTTAACACAGATATAAATAAAAGTTAACACATCTTAGCATTTGGGTCTTGAGAGTCAATTAAGAGTGTGAATATTAAAGATGACACAAAACTTCATCTCTAAAATATAAGACTTTTTTAAAATCAAGAATAATTATTAACTAGAATACCTAGTTTCTCTTGTGGTCTGCTTTAACAGCACTTTTTCTGGTTAAAGTGTCGTGGCTCATTCTGGGAGGCTGAGGCTGGAAGATTGTTTGAAGGTGTTTAAGACAAATATGAAGAACATAATGATACCTTGCCTCTACAAAAAACAGAAAAATTAGCTGGGCATTATGGCACCTGACTGTAGTCCCAGTTGCTCAGGAGCCTGAGGCAGGAGGATCACTTGAGACCACAAGTGAATTGGAGGCTATATGAGGTCTGATGATACCACAGCACTCTATCCCTGAGAACAGAATGAGACCCTTCTCTAAAAAAAGCACTTTTAGATTTTCTATGGGATCTCTTTCCAGATAGCAACTTTGGCACCTATAGGCATTCTCATTTTAATGTTCTTATAAGGCTGTCATAATTAAAAACCATGTAGAAGTCAGGAAGCGTAGCTGTTGACTGCTAAGTGAGTATTGAATAGATGTGAAGAAAGATCATTATACACTGATGATAGAATGCCAGGAAAGAGGTAATGAGGTCAGAGGATTAGTCAGCTGTATGACAGAATAGCAAAAGAAGGAAGTTTTTTTATTTTTCTCTTGAATAAATACTTGAATATGGTACATAATCCTTTTTTTTTTTTTTCTCTCCCCCCCCCCCATTCTTTTCCTGGTACATAATTTAAAAGGCAAAGACGATGTGTAAGTGGAAAGGCTTCCTTTCACCTCTGCCCTCTTCCCACTTCTCTCCCTGTGCACAGCCAGTGTTCCTAGCTTTTCGTGTGTCATTCTGGAGATAGTCTCCACATGTAAGTGATGATATGTGTTCTGGGTATTCCCCCTTCTTACAGGCAGTAAATATATTACACACACATTCTACACCTTGTTTTGTTTTGTACTTAATCTCAGAACTCAATTGGAGAGTATTATATATGTATCTTTTTATTTTTTAAATAAGCCCCTTAAATTGATGGACGTGGCAAGAATAATTTTCTTACTCCTCATGCCTGTTTTAGGGAAAAGTTATTAGGAAATTGTGATAAAATTAAGATGGCATTGAAGATAAGCCCTTGTGTTAAATTGAGTGTTGCTTATACATGCTATTTTCAAATTTTGAATAAGATTTGTTAGATCCTATACCCCCAAATATGTACAATTATCATATGTCAAATTAAGGAATTAAAAAATATGTGAGATTCTAGAGGGCATATGTTCTATGCAGTTCTAAACTAATTTACCTCCCGTGTAAATTCTAAAAAAATATTGAGAATGGTTTTTATTAAACATTTTTTCTAATGCAGAATCCACACTGGGCCATAATACAAGATCACGTGTAGATTGGGTCCAGGAATCATTGCAATCTCTGTAACTATTTTAGAGCTGTACAGTATAGGAGGTTCTCAGACCTCAGTGCTGATTACTTTGCTAGAGGGGAGATTTAAGAACCCATGGGAAAGAATGTGTACATATTTATTGAGTCTTTTAAGACTGGCTAAATTAGCTTTGTGCTGAGTCAGATAGTGCCAAGTGCATTTCCTGCTAGAGCTAGACCTTTCTGTGAAAGTGTATTTTTAGAAGCCAGGAATAGATTATTTAAGAGTTTTTTTAACCATTGAAATGACAAAGAGTAAGATGTCTAGGGTAGTGTATTATAGAAATAATCTGACATCTCTGCTTTTTTGGTGACATTTTGTGTAGTTTCTAAGCATTTATTTATACTACACTTGTTCCTGTTGGACTGTCAGCCCTGATGTTATCATCTTTTTTTTTTAATTATTATTAAATCATAGCTGTGTACATTAATGCGATTATGGGGCACTATACACTGGTTTTATATACCATTTGACATATTTTCATCACACTGGTTAACGTAGCATTCCTGGCATTTCCTTAGTTATTGTGTTAAGACATTTATATTCTACACTGATGTTATCATCTTTGCCTTATTCACTTTAGTCTTGCATATTTTGTCATTTAAGGGATTTTTTTTTTTTTTTTGAGACTTAACACAATGAAAAATATGAAAGAGCAAAAACTTTGTACCCTTGTCTTGAAAAAGTTGTCTGTATGCTACCTGCTAAGTTCAAAGGACAGAAGATGTCTATGGAAAAGTTTTTATGTTTTATTCTCATTATAATGTTTTCCTATTTTTTAATGTTATTAGAACATATTTATTTTTCTATTGGGTTCTAATAGGCCAAAGAGAGTAATCTAGCAATAAAAGGCAAATGTAAGCATGCTTTCCCAAGGATTCTTTGTTTTCTTTCAGTGAATGGGAAGTGTTTCACAAACACTTTTCTGAGCTAACATTTATAATATCTTTCTCCATGGGGTACTAATATGCCAAATAGAGAAATCAGCAATGATAGAAGTTAACAGTAAGTATAAAGATGTTTTCTTTTTCTTTCCTTCTTTTTTAGAGACAGGACCTCTCTGTTCTGCCCAGGCTAGAGTATGGTGGCTCATTCATTGCTCACTGTAACCTTGAATTTCTAGGCTTAAGTAATCTTCCTGCCTCAGCCTGCTAAGTAACTGGGACTATATATAGGTGCAGACTAACAAGCCCAGCTAAATTTTTTTTTCTTTTTTTTTTTTACTGTTTATGGAGTTGGGGTCTCGCTATGTTGCTCAGGCTGGTTTCAAACTCCTGGCCTCAAACTGTCCTCCTGCCATAACCTCCCAAGTGCTGATGTTACACGTGTGAGCCACTGCACCTGGAGCTTTCTTTCAGATGTGTAACAAACTGTTTTCTTGCAGTGAATGGAAGATTTGACAGAGAAACAGGGTTATAAGTAAACACTGAGAATATGTTATTAGAACATGTTTCTTTCTCCATTGGGCCTTAATAGGGCAAGTAGAGAAATTCAGTAACAAAAGGCAAATGTAAGCATGCCTTCTGTAAGATGTGTCAGAAACTGTTTACTCTGTTTTCTTTTTCTTTTTTAAAATTTCAGTGTATTTAGTGGATACAGGTGCAGTTTTGTAACATTAGGCTGTATTGTGTAACAGTGAGGTCTGAACTTTTAGGATATGCATCAGCTGGATAATATACATTGTAACCAATAGATAATTTTTTCTTACATTATCCCCACACACACACCCCCATCCCACCCTAGCATATTTGGAGTCTCCAGGACCTTCAGTATGACCATGCATACCCATAGTTTTGCTCTGACTTATAAGAATTACTTCACTTAGGATAATGGCCTCTAGTTATATTTTGGTTGCTGAAGAAGACATTATTTTGTTCTTTTTTGTGGCTGAGTAAAGTGTTCCATGGTATATGTGTACACTGCATTTTCTTTATTCACTCATCAGTTACTGAACTCTTAGGTTGATGCCATATCTTTACTATTGTGAATTGTTCTATAATAAATGTACAAGTGCAGGTATCTTTCTGATGTAATGACTTATTTTCATTTGGGTAGATAGCCAATAGTGGGATTGCTGGATCAAATGGTAGATCTGTTTTGCTGGTTCTCTGAGAGATCTTCATGCTATTCCCATAAGGTTGTGCTAGTTTACATCTCCATGAAAATCATGTAAATGTTCCTTTTCACTGCAGCTTCCTAAACATCTATTTGTATTTTTACTTTTTAATTAAGGCTATTCTAGAGCAAGGTGGTATCTCTTTATGGTTTTAATTTGCTTTCTCTGATGATTAGTGATGTTGAGCAGTTTTCCATATGTTTTTTGGTCATTCAAGTGTCTTCTTTTGAAAAAATGTTGAGGTCTTTTACCCACTTTTAATGGTTCTTTTTTCTTGCTAAGTTGTTTGAGCACCTCATAGATTCTGGATATTAGTGCTTTGTCAGATGAATGGTTTATGAATATTTTCCCCATTCTCTTGGTTTCTGTTTACTCTGTTAATTATTTCTTTTGCTTTGCAGATTTTTTGTTTACTTAAGTCCCATTTGTTCATTTTTGGTTTTGTTGTCATTTGCTGTTGGGGTCTTACTAATAATATTTTTGCCTGGGCCAATATTTGTCATAATGTTTTTGCCTGAGCCATTGTGCAAAAGATTTTTCTTGGGTTTTCCTCTAGAGTTTTTAGGGATTCAGGTCTTACATTTATGTCTTTAATTCATCTTGAGTTAATTTTTGTATATAGTGAGAAATAGGGTCCAGTTTCATTTTTCTGCATATGGCTATGCTATTTTCCAGCACTATTTTTTGGAAGCCAGGTCATGTGATACCTGTTTTTGTTCTTTTTGCTTAGGATTGGTTTGGCTACATGGTGTCACTTTTGAATCCATGTGAATTTTAGGATTTTTTTTCTAGTTCTGTGGAAAATGACATTGGTATTTTGGTAGGAATTTCATTGAATCTGTAGGTTACTTTGACAGTATGGTCATTTTAACAATATTGATTCTTTCAGTCCATGAGCAGGGGATGTTTTTCTGTTTGTGGCAACTATGATTTCTTTCATCAGTGTTTTGTAGTTCTCTTTGGAGAGATCTTTCACCTCCTTGACGAAGTATATTCCTAGGTTTTTTAAATTTTTTGCAGATATTGTAAATGGGTTTGAGTTCTTGGTTTGGTTCCCAGCTTGGTCAGCTGACAACCATGTACATTTGCAGAAGACATCATTAGGAACTTCAAACTAAGGAGGGGGCGGCGCCTGTGGCTCAAAGGAGTAAGGCACCAGTCGAGGTGTCAGGTTCAAACCTGGCCCTGGCCAAGAAACAAACCAACCAACCTGCAGCCTAAGGAAGGCCATTAGAAGGCCGTGTACAATTGATGAAATATTAAAAATCTTTGTGCTTCATAGAGAATCTGGGTTCAATATCTTGCAGGTGGCATTTGAAGTTGTATTATTCTGACTTGTTAATGTTTCGTGTCTCCATACCTATTTGCCCGACTAGTTTTTAAATCCATTGAAATTAGGGATGTAACCTGATTTAGTGCCCTTATTTCACTAATGAAAAACTATAGCCACAAGAAAGGCAGCAAAATATCTGAGGTCACAGAGTAAGTTAGTAGTAGAGCAAGGACCTCTTTTTATCATTTAATATGGTTATTAAGGTGCGTGAACAAAAAGCACAAAATTAGTTAATAAATTTGGTGGAGACTTTCCTGTCACATTTGTCCCTACCTTTTTATGGTTTTTTTTTTTCTTTTTTCTTTTTTTAACCTAGGGGAGGGAGAAAATATCTTAGAAAAAAATAATAAGTGGAAAAGAGAAGGACAAAGGGAAAAACTGTGATCAAGTCAGCTAGGCATGTAAGTAAAGAATTAATAATTTAAATCTAAGCCCTTCATCAAGTGCATCTTCTGATCTAAACTACTGGAATATGGTGGAAAAAGGAGGCAGATGGAAGAGCAGCACTCACGCCACATAAGAGCCAGGAGAGAGCTGTGATTTACCCATGCAAAAAGTCAATCTGGAAAATACTGCCAGCCAAAAGTTTTCTCTAATGAGAAGAACAAGGCTTAATTATAGCAGGATGATAAATGAGAAAATGCTGTGTTCTCAGGCAGCTGCTGTCTCTTAATGTTAAAATTCAGTATAGTCTTTTTAACTAGCTTTTAATGATATTGATAAAAAAAGTGATAAATACTTTGGAAATTAAAGGACAAATTAATGCAAAAGAAAAGAAGTACGCAAGTGAATGAAGACCAGATGTAATTCTTCTTATTAATGACAGATGTAATTCTTCCTATTTTTTATGTGTAGTAAAACCTCCGAAGTTGACCACCTCCTTAAGATGACCTAATTTTCATAGACCAGACATGCAACACATGTATGTATCAGTACAGTATACCCTAGTTCCTTATATTGACCACCTCTGTATGTTGACCAGTTTGTTATAGTTCCTTGGGTGGTCAACTTACAAAGGTTCTACTGTATTTAAGTTTTATATACATATTGGCTTCTCCAAAGAAAGCCACTTGCTCAGTGATAAGGGCCCTGTCATATAAGTAAACAATAATATATGAATGATTTTTGAATAAATACAAGACTAGATTGAAGAGGTTAGAGGAGACTGATTTAAGAGGGTAGGTATATATGGCACATTGAGTGGCAACTCGTGGCATAATATGAGTTTTCTTAGATCCATGTTTTTCTAAAAACTATCATAGCCAACATTTACAAATCAAGAAATTTTACATTACGAGTTCAGATTTTAGTCTTCTTTTGAAAAATTAGTAAATTTAGGCCACATTTAGACAACAAAAAATGTTTACTCTTATTACGAAGTGAGACTGAGTTCTGATCTTCATTCATTTGTGTACTTCTTCATTCAACCAGTATTTTTTTTTTTTTTTTTTTTTGAGCCTAGTTATGTGCCAGCTATTTAATGTAGGTGCTGAGAATACAAGAGTGAACAAAACAGATAAAACTGCTTTCACAGAGCTTACATTCTATTAGATCACTGTTTCTCAACTTCTTTTGTCTCACAGCACACTTGAACTTATACTTAAACTTCCACAGCACACTTAAATTATGTTGACCAAAAAAAAAGAATGAAAAAAGAATATACTTACTGTGCTTTGAACTTAGTTAGAAAATAATTTATGATGTTAAAAATCTTTGCAGCACACCTACTATCCTCTCATGGCACACTGGTTGGAAATCACTGTGTTAGGGAGATAAACAGTAAACAAGATATATTAAAATAAGTAAAATATCTGTTAATGGTACGTGTTCAAGAGAAAATAGTCAAACAGGAGGACAGTGTAAAGTTCCATGTGTTTGGGGAGTGGAGCTGATAATATTAGAGAAGGCCCTATCTGTGATAAGGTAAATTTTAAGGAAAAACCTATAACAGCTTGCCAAGAAAGACTCTGGAGGAAGAGAATTCAAAGACGGAAGTGAGAGTGATCTGAGATTGGAGTATGTCTGCCTTATTGAGGAAAAGTGGGCTGCTGTGTATTTACTGTTTTTGTTACAGCAGAGAAATATGTGTACCTTATCAAAAATTGTAAAAGACTAAGAGTTCTTCATGTTTTAAGAAGACAAAAAGCATATCTCTTTTACACTTTTGACAAAGTGTATCTCTATGGAAAAGAATCATTCTACATACAGTTACGAAATAAAATGATGACGCTATGACTAGTGTACAGAAAAGATGCCTGAGGGAAAATTTAATGAAGGGAAAGTAGGCTTAATACTTCAATAGGTTTTATTTTTACAGTGTGATCTTTCTATAACATATTACATGGGAAGTTTTTTTATACATCAGAACCTTTTACAGTTTTGAGCTATAAAACAATGTCCATAAAGTAAGTGCATCAGGAATTGTCTTAGATAAGTAAAGGCAGATACGCATTTGTAAATATGTATCTCAGGAAGGTAGAGAACTTAGGGGGCAGGTTACAAGAAAATGGTGCTCATTTATGATGTTTTCTGTTGCAACTAAGGAGAACATACATGTAAATAACAGTGGAATCTTTCCTAAGCAGATATTAAATTCTAAAGTTAGCACATAACGCAAACATCTGGGAGTCAAAATTGCTTCTGATTTCTGTTCTGTAGACTAAGGGTAAAAGAAAAGAAAATTACTTCTGAAAAGTCCCTTGGAAGAGCACCACAGACTTTCTCTCAAGATGAAGAAAGCCAGTGGCTCACTCCCATAATCCCAGCATTCTGGAAGGCTGAGGCGGGTGGATTGCCTGAGCTCAGGAGTTCCAGACAAGCCTGAGCCAGCGCGAGACCCCCGTCTCTAAAAATAGCCAGGCATTGTGGTGGGTGCCGGTAGTTCCAGCTGCTTAGGAGGCTGAGGTAAGAGAATTGCTTGAGCCCAGGAGTCTGAGGTTGCTGTGAGCTATGACACCACTACACTGTACAGAGAGCGACAAAGTGAGATTTTGTCTCCAAAAAAAAAAAGACTAAGAAAGTCAGATTTTCTTCCATGTTGGAACCAGACCTTCATTTCCTCAGTTGAGCATGAGATGAAATAGTTTGCCATGTTGTGTGAAGATAACAACGTCCCCAAGAAACTAAGTCAACCTGGGAGAAAATATGTCCATGTTCCTCATTTCACTGTTAGCAGGGCGTAGTCCTTAAGTGTGCAGTATCATACTGTGGAAAGGAAGTCTTTTTCTTTCCTCATCCAGTGAAGAGGCTAAGTTCTGCCAGATCCCTCAGTTACTTGTACATAACAGGTATTCCACATAGCCAAAGAAACTAGGTGGTACGACTAACATGAAGTCTGATGATAAGTAATAGATTTTGTTTTTAAGTTATTTAAGAATAACTTTTAAGTTACATGTGGCTCAGCGCCTGTAGCTCAGCAACTAGGGTGCTGGCCACATACACCAAACAACAATGACAGCTACAACAACAATCACAAAAAAATAGTTGGGCCTTGTGGCAGGCACCCGTAGTCGCAGCTACTTGAGAAGCTGAGGCAAGAGAATCGCTTAAGCCCAAGAGTTTGAGGTTGCCGTGAGCTGTGGTGCTACAGCATTCTACCCAGGATGACATAGTGAGACTCCATCTCAAAAATAAAAAACAACAAGAATAATAATAATAATAATAATAATAATAAAAATCAAGTAATGGCTTTATGCAATCTCTTTGTTATAGCTTACAACAAAAGTAGACTTAAAATACACTCTCTCAGAGATGGTTAAAGTACCTTTGATTGTGGCTACTTTCTTTTTTGAGACAAAGTCTGTCACTCTTGGAAGTGTGCCGTGGTGTCATGCTTATAGCAACCTCAAACTCTTCAAACTCTTAGGCTCAAGCAATCCTTTTGCCTCAGATTATGATTACTTTTGTTATAATAGGAGATGTAGAGTTTTTTTTAAGTACTAATCATCTCACATAATGGGAAGAAGAAACATTTTGTTATAAAAGCTTTTTTTTTTTTTCATTTTTCCTATGCTTTTAAGTAATGACCCATATATTGTTAACCAAGGAAGTTGATTTCTAAGTGAATAGAATTTAGAAAAATATAGTTGCTTTTATAGGTTAGATTTGCTTGAATGTATTGATATCTGAGGTATTATTTTCTTCATGATTGACCACTAAAAATAATGATTATCTACAGGATTTTATTGAAAGAAAGACACAGACCAAGTAGTTAATGTCCTTAATTAGATTTCTTAGAGGAGGAAAAAAAAAATGGAGACAATGCCATATTGTAATCTTCTTAAGAAAATGTTATAGAAGTAAGCAATTACAAGAAGAATTAAGGCCTAAAAAATGCTTGATGGGATATTGTATTTTGAAATCATTTCTAAACTATTTCAGGAGGCTCTAGAAAACATTATGCCCCTCCCAAAACTTTTTGAAACTGATTGTGAGGTCAGTCATACATAGGTTTCTTAAGACATTATCCCCCACATCATACTTGATAGATTCTAAATTTTGAAGCTTGTTGGCTTTAGATTTCTCTTTTTCACTTTTTTTTTCTTAATCACTAAAGTGAATAAAACCAATCTTAGAGATTCTCATTAAGGCAGGGATTCACTAGGACTACCTGTGGTGTTTGTGCCGTTGGCGTGTCTTCTTCCCCTTCAAACACGCTCCAGCAGTAGTTTGGGAAAAGTGGACATCAAAGTACAACTTGAGCAACTGTGGGCCTGGTATTATATCTCTGGATGTCCTTACTTTTCTGATGCTAGTGAGGCTAAGTGATGGCACAGGCAAGTATTTAATAAGGTGTTCTCTTGCACACTTGTAATTTGGAGATGTCAGACGTATTGGGAGACTGAATTACATTGTCAATTCTGGTGTGTGTTAGATTTCACCAGGCTTTGTTCTGGATTTAATGTGTATTTCAAATTTTCATGAATTAAGGAGCTTGGTTTGTAACACAGTCTTCTCTCATCATTTTTCCAGAAACTGTATATATATTCTTAAGGTAGATTTTATTGTTACGCTCTTTTATTAACTGACTTACATATTAAATAATATACTCTGTGATTTTTAGGAGGAAACACAATCATTATTAGGAAACCTACACACTTACCATATGAATTACTTCCTGGTTTTGAGATGTCTTCATAAGTTCACTTCTTCTCTTCCCAAGTACCCTCTGGGTCGACAGGTAACCATAGCAACCTACTTTGAAATCTGTGAAGTAGAAATATTAGTCCTTTATTGCTTTGATTTCTGTAATATTCAAGTATCAGAATTTGAAGTAGACCCCGTTCTGAGGAGAGTACAGTCTAAATCCACTCCAGCTGTGCCCGCTACTGTACCTGAAACACTGTAGGTCTGATGGCTACAGCTGCAGCCACAGGAATCTTGGGTGTCACTTTGCCTACAGTGTATTGTGCTGAGGCATTTAAACTTTCTTACTTTAATCCTTCATCACTTATACCAAGGGAGCTGGTTCTCTACTAATGAACTGGAAAAAGCAACCTGAGAATGCTTAACAGTTAACCTCGCGTTGTACCAACACTTAAAAGAGCAGCAGTGCTCCTTGAAAGGTCATGCTTGGGTGACCTTTATGTCAGACCATAAAGTTTGGACCATCTGTAGAGCAGATGTTAGTGGAAGAATTGTCTTCCTCCATCTTCACATCCTTTTTTTTTTTTTTGATGATGATTTTTATCTTCACATCCTTAACTCAAAAGTTTTGGAGAACAGATACCAGTGTATATGAGTGACTTGTTTATGAGGTGATTTTGGCTATTGAGACTTCACAAGCCTTTTTTTCTCATTTTTATCATTCTTATTATAAAGTGACCAGTGATAGCAGGTAATCTCAATATAGTCTTACTTTAGTTTTATGTAAATTTTGTCCTCATCCACATGATATATGCCGAGTCTGTTGTCATGTAAAGAAAATGGTTTTTAATAACATACTTTTTTGTGTGTTGATCATGTGTCATTTGGCCCAACTAGTAGCATATACACATGGTGTGTTACTAGGGTTCCTCACGAATGTGCTGCTCACTTACAGATCAGAGAGCTGTACTGCATGTGTTTAGAAAAGAATATATGGGATTCAGAGGAGTATGTATCGACTCTGCAGCTATTGAGGTAATATTTTTTCCTGTTTTTGTCTGCTCTAAGCCTGCCAGTAAGTAGCACCTTCTTCTAGAACTCTGCCTGCCAAAAAGTTTAAGTGGTCATGTTCTGGCTAAGAATATTTGGATATATCTTGAATTTATCCTTGTAACGTAGGCTGTTTTTAATGTAGCTACCATCCATTTCTTTGCTGGTTTTACCTTGTATATGAACTAGTAATTTTTAAAGGAATACCATGATTGAATATCAATGTTTGATACTACACTAGGAGGGTTAGCTTTGGATAATTTGAATCCAGCCACCTTGACATCATGGCAGGACACCATAGAAAGTGAGCTCACCACGCCCTGACCTGCTTGGGTGAAGTGGAGGAACAGCATCATTGGGTGATATGCACCCACTGGAAGCAACAAGTAGTCATCAATGGCTGGGATGCCTTTCTTCACCAATGTGGCCCTATCCACATTTACACAAAATTTTTATTTAATATTATATTAATAAGATATCTTAGTGTTGTTATCAGGTATCAAAGATCACTTACTATCCCTGACAAATAAGAAAGTTACCAGTTGTAGTTCTTTGATTTATTTCTTACATATATGTGGTAGCTTTTCAGTCTTCCATAAAAATAATGACCACTTGGATGATAAAGGGAAATCACATGTGAGCTTGGTCTCCTCACAGTATTATGATTTTCCTCAGTGGATATAAATACTTACATGAAAATATTATAAAGAAGTCTAAAAACTGTACATTTAGTAAGTCTTGGTTTCTTCTGTACCCAAAAGAAAGGAATAGATGGGCACAGGAGGAGGAAAATTCACACTGAAAGCACTTTTAGTCCACAGACTTAATAATACAAATATTAGTGATCTAGTAGGTGCAGCTTAGCATAGGAAACCAATTTCATGCTATCTGGTAAAATAACTCCCCATGGAAACTAGATTGATTGCCACTGAAAAGCTGTTTTATTTCATTTTTTTACAATCCCAATAAGACATTTCTATGTATTCGTAAACTTAAGCAAGAATATATATGTGACTTCTTTTGCTTTCTGTTCAGGTAAACACTATTATTATTATTATTATTATTATTATTATTGTTATTAATTTTGAGAAAGAATCTCACTTTATCACCCTCGATACAGTGCCCATGGCATCACAGCTCACAGCAAGCTCAAACTCTGGGGCTTAAGTGGTTCTTTTGCCTCAGCCTCCCCAGCAGCTGGGAGTACAGGTGCCTGCCACAACACCTGGCTATTTTTTTGTTGCAGTTGTCATTTTTGTTTAGCTGGCCAGGGCTGGTATTCCAACCTGCCAGCATCAGTGGATGTGGTTGTCTCTTTTAAACTTTGCGATCAGCCATTATCTTCCTTTTCTGATGAGACATTCCCAAATTTATAGATCCCTTGTCAGGGAAGAACTTCTGAATCTCCCTGGCACTGGGTAATGTTGGGATATAGTCAGGGATCAAGAATGCCAATTCCAAAGTAAGGTAAGGAGACTGGAGCAACAGTAACCACCATTTCTTGAAGGCTTGCTGTGTGTCAGGCACTGTATTAGGCACTGCCACTGCATTCTCTAATCTAGCACTCATACTGCACCTTTATGGTAGGTATTATTGGCCATGCTTTTGCTTGAGGAAGCAGAAGCAGGGACTGGGTTTAAGGGACTAGCCTGAGATGACTTAGAATTCTGCTCTAGGTATGACCACAAAGCTGCTATACTTTCTGCTCTTCTTTGCCAATATCTAAAATAATGGATTTGGGAATCTGAGCAAAGCAGAAGCAATAAATAGAAAGTGAGATTTTAGTCATTTTGCTAAACTGAGGTCAGAAACATAGGCAGTCAAAAGTACATTTTACATTTTAGGAATGTAAAAAACACTAAAGATCAATCAAATACAGCATCTACAGCAATGACAGGGAGGGGTCTGGGCACTCCAAGAGAGGAACTCCAGCTGGAGTGAGTCCTTTCTTCTTTGTACAGAGGGAGTATAGACAGAAGGTCAAGGACACTACTTTTCAGTTTGGGCCTTCTCAGTAGGCGTCACCTGAATTCCCAAGACCAGACAGTCTCATCACCTGTCTTCAAACTTAAATTCTAGTCATAAAAGAAAAGATTAAAAGATTAAAATGATAAATGATTAATGCTTTGCTAAGAAAAACTACTAAGGTTTTATTAGAAACATAATCTAATAAAATTTCCAATTTGAATTTTTTTGTAAGAAACAGCCTAAAGGAATTTTTTTGAAAAAATCCTTTTTCATAGGTTGAGCAACCCTGATCTGAAAATCTGAAATTCGAAATGTCCCAAAATCAAAGACTTAAGTGCTGACATGACAGCACAGGTGGAAAATTCCACACCTGACCTCACGTGACAGGTCACACCCACACAGCACCCAGTTTGTTCAGGCTGCCATTCTTCCTTGTTGCTTACAGCTGGTGCAGGTTTTCTGATGCTGTTACTATACTTACTGACCACGTTGTTTTTTCACTATGTTAATGGTATGTCATAATTTTTACTGTTAAGTACTCCATTATCAATAAGTATTTAAGAAAATGGTTACTTATCAGTAGCATATAAATTCGGAGTCCGGAATGGTGGTGATACCAGACAAGCACTGATTATCCACATGGGAGTCTGAGATAGGGACACTTTTGTTTTCTGATGGTTTAGTGTACAACAAACTTTGTTTTGTGCACAAAATTATTAAAAATATATAAAGTTACCTTCAAGCCAGTGTATATGGTATATATGAAACATAAATGAACTTTGTCTCAGACCAGTTTCGTCCTCTAGTCCCAAGCATTTTGAGTAAGGACAGTAAGCTTATGTTTTGATGAAATATTTGGTGACCATTTAAAAATTATTTGCAAGGTCTTTGTAATAGTATGGGAAAGTTTATGTCATATGTTTATGAGTTGGAAAAGAACTACAGAATTTTATATCACTGTTATTTTTAAAATGTATATGCAACAAACATTGACGTTGGGGGAGGGGTGTGCAGTGTGCATTTATGTGGTAATCTCACATGAGTGCAGTGATTCAGTGTGTTCAAGCTCTTGGAGCATGGAGACCACTTCCTGGTATGGCAAATGAATTGGTTAATTCTTCATACAGCTCTGTGTCTTTATATAAGGATACCGCACATACTCGAGTATAAGCCGACCTGAGTATAAGCCGACCCCCTTAATTTTACCCTAAAAACTAGGAAACTTAGTGACTCGAGTATAAGCCGAGGTGGAAAATGCAGCAGCCACTGGTAAATTTCAAAAATAAAAATATATACCCAAAACAATTACAATAATTGAGGAATCAGTAGGTTAAATGCTTTTCAATATTTATTGCTA
>CAUYPK010114694.1:0-16871 GCA_963574355.1 Loris lydekkerianus
CAGCGAGTGGGTCAGCTGGAAGCCCTGCAGGCAGTCACAGCTCTCTGCCTCTTTCCGTACCACATCCAGGACTGAATCAACCAGCTCAGCCCCTTCTGTATAGTGGCCCTTGGCCCAGTTGTTGCCTGCCCCAGACTGACCAAAAACAAAGTTGTCTGGTCTGAAGATTTGGCCAAAAGGACCTGAGTGAACAGTCCATGGTCCCAGGTTCTAGATCCACCAGGATAGCACGAGGAATGTATTTGCCACCTGTGGCTTCATTGTAGTCAGAGAGATTCCGTCTAGCTGCAGATTGCTGTCCCCATGGTAGGTACCGGTGGGGTCAATGCCATGTTCATCGCTGATCACCTCCCAGAACTTGGCACCGATTTGGTTGCCACACTGACCGGCCTGAATGTGCACAATTTCCCTCATAGTTAAAATTTATTGTTTTTGCTTGCCTCAAGTTGTTTACGGGGCAGATTTTAAAAAATGTTTTTTTCTCTCTGCTGGTCACAGGCTAAAATAATGGAACGTGCCCCAAAAGCTGGAGCAGCGAGGTTTGAATGTGCCAACTGGAAGGTTCTGAGAGGGAGTCAAGCGATTCTCTTACTTCAGCATCCTGAGTAGCTGGGACTACAGGCACCCACCACAACGCCTGTTTGTTCTATCTTATTTTTAAAAGAATGCTGGTTACAAACTATCCAACACTAAATTCTATGAACCACTGATAGGTTACATCTAGAAGTCTGGATCATGACAGTATGTAGAAAGATATATCAGGAGAATGGCAAGAGTAGTCCAGGTGTTATGAGTAAAGATGTAGAGATGTGAATAGATTCATGACTTATTTATGAACTAATATCAATAGGACTTGGTCAATGACTGGATGTGAAGGCTGAGAGAGAAGATTGACTTCCGGAGTTTAGATTAGGTAACTAGGTGATTGGTGGATGTCATTCACTGAGCTAGAAAACAGGAGAAGCAAGTTTGGAGGAAAATATCATGAGTTCAAGTGATCCCATTGCAGGCTGGGCAAGGGACTTGAAGAGAAACTTCTCTGAAGAAGACAGGCGCACGGCCTACAGACATATGAAAAAATGCTCATCATCCTTAACCATCAGACAAATGCAGATAAAAACTACTTTGAGATATCATCTAACTCCAGTAAGATTAGCCCATATCACAAAATCCCAAGACCAGAGATGTTGGCATGGATGAGGAGAAAAGGGAACACTTCTACACTGCTGGTGGGAATGCAAATTAATACATTCCTTTTGGAAAGATGTTTGGAGAACTCTTAGAGATCTAACAATAGATATGCCATTTGATCCTATAATTCCTCTACTAGGTATATACCCAGAAGACCAAAAATCACACTATAACAAAGATATACCGTATATACTCAAGTATAAGCCGAGTTTTTTCAGCACAAAATTTGTGCCGAGTTTGTGTTTTTCGGCACAAATTTTGTGCCGAAAAAACTTGGCTTATACTCGAGTATATACGGTATGTACCAGAATGTTTATGCAGCCCAATTCATAATTGCTAAGTCACAGAAGAAGCCCAAGTGCCCATCGACCAATGAATGGATCAATAAGTTGTGGTATATGTACACCATGGAATATTATGCAGCCTTAAGGAAAGATGGAGACTTTACCTCTTTCATGTGTACATGGATGGAGCTGGAACATAGTCTTCTTAGCAAAGTATCTCAAGAATGGAAGAAAAAGTATCCAATGTACTCAGTCTTACTATGAAACCAATTTATAGCTTTCTTAAGAAAGCTATATTATATATAATATATATTATAATATATATAAATATATATATATATTTTATTTTTCTTAAGAAACCCAATTATAGCCCAAGAAGAAGGGGAAAGGGGAGAGAGAGAAGGTGAGGGGGGAGTATGGGTGGAGGGAGAGTAATTGGTGGAACCACACCTACAGTGCATCTTACAAGGGTACATGTGAAATCTACTAAGTGTAGAATATAAATGTCTTAACACAATAACTAAGAAAATGCCATAAAGGCTATGTTAACCAGTTTGATGAAAACATTTCAAATTGTATGTAAAACCAGCACATTGTACCACATGATTGCATTAATGTACACAGCTATGATTTAATAATACATAAATAAACAAATAAAATAATAAATAAATAAATAAGAGGTACAGACAGAAGAAGGAGCATAGGCAAGGTTCCTGAGCCAGCAAAGAACTTGGAATAGTCACGGAACTACAAGGAAGTACTCCATGTGACTAGTAATGAGCAAAACAAGGGGCAAAGCAGCCCAAAGGGTATGGAGCAGGAGGCAGGGAGAGCCTCCAAGGTCATGGGGAGAAGTAGATTTCATGCCATTTTTCCGGGAAGTGCTCAGGAGTGTATAGAGCAGACAGAATGGAATCAACTGAATTTTATGTGAAAAATAAAGGCTGCAGCTAAGCAGAGACAGTAAGGCAGACAGACTCAGGTGGGGCTGGCATGGAGCAGGACCCTGGGCTGGTTCAAACTCCCACTGGAAATGCAGTGAAGGTACCTGATTAATGTGTTAGATGTGGGTGTCACTGCTAGGCTTGGCGTGAGAACTGAGAGGATGGTGTCACCCTTTACTGATATTAAATAGTGCAAAACTCAAGTGTTCCCAGTTAGATAGAAATTAAAAAAAAAAAAAAAAAACACCATGTGGAGAAGCAAAGCACATTTAGGATATGCTAGGGCATTTTTCAATAAAGAGCTTAGCACAACTGATAAAATTTCAGAATCATTAATAGAAAGATGGTATTTAAATATTTAAAGCCATGGAGATTACGAAGGAATAGAGAACAGGAAAAAGATGAGAGGGTCCAGACCAGGCTCTGAGAATCCTCCCCATGGAGAGGTCAGAGGAGGAAGAGAAGCCAGTACAGACAATGGGCAGGGGTTAGTCTGCTAGAGAGAAAAAAACGGGGACGTGTGGCATCAAGGAAACCAAAAGAAGAGAGCCTTGCTGGAGGGGTGCAGAGGAGCATCAGCAGACTGGGGACAGCTAAGAAATGTGCACTGGATGGGGCCAGGGAGGCTCAGCTGTGGTGGGACAAAGCCACACCAATGGGTCTGATGAGTAAACAGAGACCACAGATTGAAGTGGGAATATGCAGGGTTTTAGGAATTCTGGCTTAAAAGAAAATGTAAGAACTTAGCTGGCCGCTGGAAGGGGAGAGTAGATGCAGGACTTCCCTTTTCAAGTTGAGAGATAACATAGCATATTATGCTGATGAGAAGGTTTACCAAAAGAGGTATTTTTTGTGTCAGGATGTTTGCAGTACAATTACCCTCTTTACAAAAATCAACCAGCATAGCCAACTGCCTATTCTGGCCCCTAGTAGATCCTGAACATAAAAATATGCCATCCACACAAAAAAGACAGTCTGTAAATAGGCAGAATGAAGCAGGTGAATAATGAACAAGCCTCCTTCCATCCTGCCTGTCACCCACGAGGGGGGTGAGGGTTCTTCACCCATCTCTAGCCAGAATTGTTTTTTAAAAGTATTTTATTCATACCTTAGTTGAGACGCATCTCACTGTCCATCCTGCCTCTTAGGCATGTACCATTTCCATTCTACCCAGCCTTCTAAAGTGTGAACGCCTTGAAGATAAGGACTATCGGATGGGGAGGAGGAGCGTGGTTAACTTTTTACTATGGTAAATAAGCAGAATGTACAACTTACCATTTTAACTGTTTTTTCAGTAGACAGTTCAGTAACATGAAGGACGTTATTGTTCAACCACCACCATTATCCATCTCCAAGGCTTTTTCATCTTTCCAACTGGAGACTCCATCACGGTTACACACTAACTCCCTGTGCTCCCTCCCCTAGCCAATGGGGACTATTTCTTACCAAACATCAGGTGCTCGCTGGATGCAGTGCAACCTCCTGCAACAATTAAGGAAAACGAAGTGCTGCAGATTCGCTGATATGGACGTTTTGGCAGGATTCACTGTCACCCTCACTTAATGTGGTGAAAAAAGGCAAAATGGAATGTTTTGCGTGAAAAATAGCCTCACTCTGGGGGTGTGATCCCAACCCCCAAATGTCTAAGCTGGAAGGACATTTGGGGTCATGTGACACAGCTCTTCATTTTACAGATAAAGAAAAAAATCTAAATTTGGAGAGTTGACCTTAAATTTTTTAAATAGCAAAATGTAGAGCAGGTATTTTTTTTTAACACCCCAAAGTGAATCCATAGGCAGCAGTTGGTGAAGTAGGTAGATGAGTCATTGCTCTGGGTTTTTAGAGTTGTGCTTCCCTATTCCTTCTGCTGAAATTGTAGGAAGGCTTCCTGAAATGGGGCTTAAAGTGCATAGCATTTTAACCTTAGGAGTGAATGCCAATTACCAGAATGTTAAAAGCATTAATTATTTTCATTGTGTTCTGTTTAAACATACCAGGTTATACATTCTGTAAGGTTTCTGGAAGGCGGAAGTAAACACCATGGATTTCGTGCAAGTCTCTGCCATATTAGTTGACGGAGGTTGCGGGGCCAGCTACAGGCACTGAGGCTGGCAGGTTTGAGACCGGCCAGAGCCAGCTTAACAACAATTACGGCTGCAGCAAAAAATAGCTGGGCAGGCATCCTGTGGTCCCAGCTACTTGGGAGGTTGAGGCAGGAGAATCGCTTAGGCCCGGCAGTTTGAGGTTGCTGTGAGCTATGGTGCAACTGTACTCTACTAAGGGTGACATAATCTGTCTCAAAAAAAAAAAAAGAAAGAAAGAAAGAAAGAAAAAAAAGAAAAGAAAAAACACTTTTAAATTGATATTTAAATGTGCTACCAAAGCCATGAGTCTTTGCATCTTCTGGCCCCTATTGGTGACCTCCACCAAGAACCAATTTAAAATTCGAAATACCGTATTTCTGCCCTTCCTATTATGTGCACATGAACATCATGTGAGACCTTGGATACTGGCATTCGTGTGTCTTGTGCCACTTCTGCCTCTAGGTACACTCACAGCTTGCTGCAGGGTGCCACACACAGCTTTCGTGGGCTACAGTGGCACAAAGCTTTTCTGCATCTGGCTGTGAGTGGCCGGGGCGGAGTTTTTCTCTCACGCTCATTTTCTCCTGCTTGCTCTCCTCCTTCCTCCCCCATCTCCTTTTCTTTCTAGGTCTCTCACTGTCATCTCCACCAGGGTTGCCACACCCCAGCAGGTGCACCCCTCCCCCAGTGCTCTGGAGTTCCCGGCAGCACCTGGGGCAGGACCCGTGTGCCAGCAATCTGAGTGGATCACGTGCTCACCTCCAACCAATCCCAGCTCAGAGTGGGCTGGGTTCTGATTGGCTGGGTCAGATCACGTGCCTAGCCCTACTTTTCCGGGGCGCTCTTAATTGGGTGGTTCTTTCGAGGGTGCTGATATCGTGTACAGCAGAATGGACAGTAGTATTCACAGGGCTTACCAATGGGAGAATAGGAAATAACTGGCTAGTAACTTGCCCCAAGTAACATGCATAGTAATTTCAGCCCTAAAATCAGGTTTGCCAGGTCCTCAAGCCCAGAGTTTATCCCCACTAGAATTTAGCAACTTCCAGCAATCCTGTTTCAGGCTTTCTGTTTGCTCAGGCTGTATGGCCATGGATTGTTTTCTGGGACAGAAACACAGAAGAAAGCACACATCACACCACTGTTGGGGTCCCCGCAGTTGGTGTTTGAGGAAAGGCAGACAGTGCGGGCAAGCCAGGAGGGGTAATGCGGTATCCTGGGGCAAGAAAGCGTGGATCCTTAATATCCAGGTGCCTGGCAACACCAGAAGAGGGAGGGGGTACGAAACCCAGAGGAGAGAGTCCTGTGGTGGGGGTGGAGCACTTACACACGGTGACCACACAGAGAGGGCTCCAGAGGACAGGATGCAGTCTCTGCCCTCCCTCTGATGTCCTGTGCGTGCGAGGGGGACTGGGCAGCATCCCTTCCTTGCAGGTCAGCCCTGAGGTACGGAGCAGGGAAGCCAGCCAAGAAATAGCATATAAAATTCTAGAAAATACAAGTTAATTAATAGTGACACAAAGCACATCCTGGAAGAGTGTGGGTAGTAAAGCCTGTGGCAAACAAGGGGGAGGGATCACTAAAGGACTCTCGAGGGACACTTAAGTAGGAGGGCTGGATCTGTTCACTATCTTGACCGTGCTGACAGTTTCACAGGTGCAGAGATATTTCAATACTTTAACTAAACTCTACACTTTAAATATGCCTTCTCTATTGCAATATTAATTATATATCAACAAAAATTTATAAAAAGCTTGGGGGAAAAATAAAACAATTGGGGAAAAAAGGAATTGTATATTACTTTCCAGGAGTCTCAGCTCCCTCTAGTGCCCCAGGCTGTGGGCGCCGACATGGGTTGTGGCCTCTGGGAGGTGTATCACTTCCCTTCTTGGCCTGAGCAGGCTGTTGTACGTGGATGCCACAGAACCATCTCGCTACTGACCACAGAGCCGTTCAGACTCCAGAGAGCCAGCTTGCTAAGCTGCAGGAGTCTCCCAGGCCTAGACAAGGCAACCCCAGGGAAGCTAATGTTATGGGGGAAACCAGGGATTTAATATGAACAAGTATAAAATTTCAGGTATGTGAGATTATGCATATAAATAACAATAAATTCCACTTAGACATCTGTTAAGAGGAAGATCTCTTTTACGTGTTCTTACCACAACAAAAGAAGTAAATAAAAGACAGTTCTAGCTAACTTAGTTTCTCACTTTCAACAAGGGAAAGCCCTTCAAGGATGGGGTGTTTCCTGGCTGCTGCCTCCTTAGACTTCCTTGTGGCATAAGCAAAACCCTCATGCAAGCTTCTCATCCTATATCCCTACTTCACCAATTTCCAAAAAAACCCCACCTGGAGAGGATTGGCCAGACATACCTTGACCTCCTAAATCTCTAGCCAGGTCTCTGGCCAGCATCTTGCTATTCTTAGATTACCTGCCTGACAATGTCTAACCAAGTTATAAGAAAACAGCAAGTAGATATGGAGTGGACAGAAAAGGAACATCATTTGTATATAGTATGTAGGTCCTACTTATGGGAAATCAGAAAGTTATGCAGGGTTCAGGAGGTGACTACTATGTGGCCACCGGGTTTGGGGCCACTCTGCTCCCTCAGGAAGAAGAAGGTGTGCAGCACAGGAAAGAGGAAACAAGAGGGGCTGGGTTCAGCTTCTGGGGATGGGCAAGGATAGAGCCTCAGGCTGAAAACCATGAAGTAGCAAAGCAAGACAAGGGGGCAAAGATCAAAATCATCAGCTAAAGGAATCCAAAGGGTTTCGCCTCTGAAGAAGGGAACATGGAGAGGGAGAAACCACCAGAACTTTTAACAAATTTAGTAAACTATTTGACTCTTTCAGCTACCTGCATGAATTGAAGCAGATTAACATAATCCCACTTAATAGACCCCAAAGCATCACATTACCTTTGGGTGTTCCCCATATCATCCTCTCCACACCCCTACCCCTGCGAGATAAGCCCTCTCAGCCTGGAATAGTGCAGAGGTTCTCAAATCGCCCCGAGTCACTTGCAGTCTCCCTTTTCCTGCAGAAGGAATCAAACATTCATGGCCAAGGCCTTGAATCGGATTTTTGCCAAACTGAATGTAGCTCCTTCTGGCACAGAGCTAGAGTAACTGCCCCAAGATGGCTGAGCCATCCTGAGAGCGTGATGCATCCTGTATCCCCTGCACGCACTACTGTTCTCTGAGCCACCAGGAGGTTCTCTTCTCCAGAAGGACAGAGTTAATATCCTCCACAATGATCCCCAGTAAACATTTAGACACAAAGTCTTTCCTGCCCAGGGGCTGACTCTGAGGGGGCCTAAGGCAGTCCCACACAAACCTTTACTCCTTCCCTCCCCCCTTCTCCCCTCCTAAGACAAAGACACGAAGGGCCTAGTTAGCCTACTCGCAGAGTTCTGGCCAAAGGACCCAAACTCACCAAAGCCCTCCAAGCAAGCTGCCCCAATTTGCCCACTCCTTATGTCTGCATATAAAGGGAGTCTCCAACTGCCCCCAGATGCAGACACCACCTTTGCATTGCCCAGTGGATCACCCTCCCCTTTCGTTAAACCCGGCCTGACCATCTCTGCTCCAGTATCTCCTCTGGGTGCCACTGCTTACAACTTTCACTAACTGTGGCTTGAGTGTCCATCAGCCACTGTCCAAGTGGCCAAAGTCCTTGTTACCTCATGTTCACAGATACACTGCATTATTTGCTTTGTTGTGAGATTCCAGCATCTCCCGTTTCCTTGTATCAATGCCTTGTAAGAGCCTTTACTATGCTTCAGCTGCAGGGTAAGGCAAAAGAAAAGTCTTTCAGAAAGTCATCTGCAACGTGTAGATTCAAATCCCAATGCCTGCTCGGACACTTAATTTGTGTGCTAAAATTTGGACAAGGTCTTCACCTACCAGAGTCTCAGATGATTTTTTTAATCTCTTAAGTGGAAACAAAATCACTCAAGCTTATTACAAGGAAGAAATGGACCAACATATCTAAAGCATGTTAGACAGTGTTTCCTATTTGTTTATCACATAGATGTTTATATAAGTGAATCCTCTAATCAGTCAAGGCTATCCTGGTAGAAAATAGGACTCAGCCTCAAAAAACAGAATCTTCCTGCACTTCTCCCATACTCTCTTTATACGTATACCTTAGTGCTACAAGGAGGTTCCATTCAAAGTAATAAATACATATATGGTCAGAGAGCATAACAGAATCTGCTAAGTCCAAGACAGGGAGTTATGCTCACAAGTGGTGAACAAATGGAGTAAAATCCACAGTATTCTGACTGGGCCCAGGATCTGGCTGGAGAAAGGGTGAGGAGTGAGGGGGTTGGGTGACGGGTGAGGGAAGTGGGTGAGAGTAAAGGGAGTAGGTGAGGGGAGTGGGTGACTGCGGAAGCGGTGGAGATGGTTGCTGATGCAGAGAATTAAGGAGGTCCTGGGGAGCAGAAGAGACTTCCTTCCCCGTGGCCACTCTGCACCCACTATGCCTATCTGCTGGCTTACCATCCCTACCATTTTCTTTCCCTTGTAAATGCAAACAAAATTACAGTTTCTCAAGCTTTTTATGAGAAATAAATGAATCAACATGTCCCCAGCACCCTCGGCAGTGGGTGTCTGCTGTTTGTTCATTGTTTAGATCTTTACATGTGAATTCCCCAATCAGTCAAGACTGTTCTAGTGGAAAACAGGACTCGATAGCCTCAAAACAGAACTTTCATACACCATGAAGAAGACCACTGTCTTTATTTTCAGACTCACACATGTTCAAGAGACTAACTAAGCGTAGACTAAAAACACGCTTTTATTTCTGTCTTTGTGGCCTTAAATAGTCTGTTCACGTAATTCAGCACTCCATCCCCAGTTCCTGTTGGCAGAGAGCAGAGCCTTGAAGCAGAATTCCAACAGCCTCCCTCTCAAGTGCTCCAAAGGAGGTCTGCTCTAAAGGAGTTTGCATTGAATTAAAAGCTGTTAAGGACAAGAGAACTTGCATCAGGCAGCAGCTCTCCCATGGGGCCCTTCTCTGAAGCTCTAGCATCCTGGGATACAGAGCAAGTAGATAGACAATGGGCTTCCCTGTTAAAAAGAAGCTTCAGCCAGAACAGTGCAAGACCTTCATAGAGGCTTTCAATTCAGAAGGGATGGTGATCTTGACAAAAGCATAACCTTCTCCACCACTCCCGCTCTTCCTTCTCTTTGCTTTCAAAAGGTGGGAGGGAGCAACCAACGCTGATGGTGAAACAACAGAAGCACAAAGGAAAGGACCCTCTCCTCTATGAATAGTATTTTCTAAACTTTTAAATTTTCTGTACCTTCTTTCTTGACTATTTTCATGAGAAATAATTATTCATCTTCTTCAACTTAAAAGTCAAAAAAAAAGTGTGTGGGTGTAAAACAGTTAAAAGGGAAAACATAATTTTCACATAACTATTTTTTAATAATAACTAGTAATGTTGATTTTTTATCAATCTAATCAATCATATATCTGAAATCGGCCTAAAACATAAATGCTTAATATTAAAAAATTAAGTCATATTTTTGCTTCATAGTTTTAATTTAAATAAATATATATTTTTACATGCACGGTACTCAAACAATGTATCCTTATCAAGCACATACAGAATGTTTAGCAAGATGAATTATAATTTGACCCATACAAAAGACTTAGTGAATTTAAAATAATTCAAGATATACAATGTTATCAAACCTGAATACAATGAAATTAAAATAAAAATAAGAGTATGAGATCTGGAAAATTCTAAAATATTTGGAAACTAATATTTTTTAAAAGAAACCCATGAGTCAAAAAAGAAATCAAAATGGAAATTATAAGATATGTCTAATTAAATGAAAATAAAAGCATAGTTCAACGTGTGCACAATGCCACTGAAGTAGAAAAATTTATAGTGCTGAATGCTTATATTAGAAAGGAAGAAAAGCCTCACATCAATTATCTCAGCTTCTAATTTGAGAAAGGAAGAACAATTTAAACTCAAAGCAAGCAGAAGAGAGGAAATGATGAGCAGTGTGAAAATCAATGAGATTAAAAATAGAAAAATAATAGACAAAATTGAGTCCGGAAGAGCAGTCTGCAAGATAGGGTCTGAGAAGCTAAGCTGAAGCAGTATGGCTGACCTGGTCTGCTGCACTCACATTCTCTCCTACATCCCTATGTTTACCTAGTTAAGGTTTCACTATGATTGTGAGGATGTCTGTCTCAAGAGACTGTTAAGATGGTCACACACAGACAATGGGTGTTGTGATACTGACAAAGTTAAGGTTACTTTGAGATATGATTTTTTCTCTGCTGATTCTCTTAGACATTTTGTTAAAGTGAAAATCACCTTTCTGTTTAAACATTTTACATTGTTAAAATGGAGACTACTTTGATGTTACTTCCTATCAGTTAAAATTTTCCAGGTTAGTTTCCTTGTATTTCATTATAAAAGTTATTAGAATTGTAACTGAGGCAGAACAGAATTGAGAGGCTACTCTCGTTCTCCAGAATCGCTGGCCTTCTGACTAAGAAAGCTTGTTAGACCTAAACTCTGTCTCTGCAGGTTGGCTGACAGTGACAGGCAGCTGGACCCTCTTCATCTAGTAACAAAATCAAAGAAACGAAAATATGGAAGATCAATAAAATTTAAATCTCTATCTAGAGTATGGGAGGGTAGGGAAGAGTCTCCCACTATCCCAATTTAGAGCAGTTACATCCCTGCACATTCTGGAGATTCATTTGTGATAAAATATTCTTAGTAAACTAGGAATGGAAGGTAACTTATTCAATCTGATAAAGGGCATTACAACAAAAACCTGTAGCTAACTTCAAACACAGAGGTAACAGAATGCTGTCCTTCTAAGATCAGAAACAAGATAAGGAGGCTTAGCCTCATCACTTCTGGTCATTACTATACCGGAGGTTGATTTTACTGCCAAAAAGCAAGAAAAAGAGAAGACATCCAGGTTGGAAAAGAAGAATTAAAACTGTCTATATTTGCCGTCAACATGATAACCTATGTAGAAAATCTGATGTAATCCACAAAAAAGGCTACTAGTGCTCAGTAAGGTGGCAGGACACAAGATCAATATATAAAATCCAATTGTACACTAACATTGAACAATCCAACGTTAAACTTTTTTAAAATATCACTTAAAATTATATCAAAAATTTGAAAAACTTAGGGATAGTCTCGGCACCCATAGCACAGTGGTTATGGCGCTGGCCACATACACGGAGGCTGGCAGGTTCAAACCTGGCTGGGGCCAGCTAAAACAACAATGGCAACTGCAACAAAAAATAGCTGGGCATTGTAGCAGGCACTTGTAGTCCTAGCTACTTGGGAGACGGAGGCAAGAGAATGGCTTACGCCTAAGAGTTTGAGGTTGCTGTGAGCTGTGATGCCACAGCATTCTACCAGGGCAACATAGTGAAACTCTGTCTCAAAAAAAAAAAAAAAAAAGGAAAAACTTAGGAATAAATTCAAATAAAGATATATAAGCCTTGTATACTAAAAAGAACAAAGCATTGCTGAGAAAAGTAAACATCTAAGTGAATGAAGAGATAGACCGTGTTTCAGGATTGGAAGACTCAATGTTGTTGAGATCAAGTCTCCACATTCATCTATTTAACACAACCCAATCAAAATCTCACCAAGTTGTGGGGTTTCTTAGAGATTGTCAGACTTGATTCTGAAGTTTTTATGAAAATGTAAAAGGCTTAGAGTACCTGATTTGCCACTTTAGAAAAAGAACAAAGTTAGAGGACATATATGCCCTAATTTAAAGAATTATTATGAAATTCCAGTAATCAAGAAAGTGCAGTATTGGGGGTGGTGCCTGTGGTTCAGTGGGTAGGGTGCCGGCCCCACATACTGAGGGTGATGGGTTTGAACCTGGCCCCGGCCAAACTGCAACAACAAAAAAATAGCTGGGCATTGTAGCAGGTGCCTATAGTCCCAGCTTCTTGGGAGACTGAGGCAAGAGAATTGCATAAGCCCAGGAGTTGGAGGTTGCTGTGCTGTGATGCCACAACACTCTACCAAGGGCAATAAAGTGAGACTCTGTCTCTAAAAAAAAAAAAAAAAAGGAAAGAAAGTGCAGTATTGCCATCAAAACAGACAAGATCAATGGATTACAATAGAGAGCCTAGAAATAGATTCATAGACATATAGGGTCTAACAATTAAGTTCATGAACTTGCCACCACGTGGAAGTGTGGGCAGCACTGTACAAACAACTCAGTAAGATTTCATGACATTAGTATATCAGTGTCTCACAGCTATGCTCTTATTTATGTGTGATGGTGTCTCACTGAGTGGTGTTCATTGTTATTGCATGTTTTTGTATGCTGTCTCAAGAATGAAGCATGAATTAGAGCAATGAACAAAGTTTCTTTGTTCTTTAACAAAGAACATTAAGTTTCTTTTTAAGCTTGGCAAGAGTGAAGGTGAAATCAGGGACATCTTAGTTCAAGTTTATGGGGATGAAGAAAACAGTAGTGTACAAATGGATTAAACATTTTTCTGAGGGGAGAGAAAGTGTCATTGATGAAAATAGGTCAGAGCAGCTAGCAACTAGCAGAACCGACAAAAATATTGCAAAAATTAATCAAGTTGTGCATCAAAATTGTCAGCTTACTGTGAGAAGTATAGGAGACCTAATAAACATCAGTAGAGAAACAGGAAAATCTTCACTGCAAAACTTGGCATGAGAAAGATGAGCTCTTGCATCACGATAATGCACAAGCTCACAGGGCACTGTCTGTGAGGGAATTTTTAGTCACTAAACAAATAACTGTGTTGGAATATCCTCTCTCCTCACCTGATCTGCCCAACAATTACTTTTTTTTTTTAACCAAAAGATAAAGAAAAACATTTTGATGACACTCAGGACATCAAGGGTAATACAACAACCGCTCTGATGGCCATTCCAGAAAAAGAGTTCCAAAATACTTTGAAGGGTGTACTAGGCACTGGTGTTGGTGCATAGCTTCCTAAAGGGAGTACTTTGAAGGTGACTATAGTGATACTCAACAATGAGGTATGTAGCACTTTTTCTAGGATGAGGTTTTGAACTTAATTATCATTTCTAATCAATTGATTGTTGACAATGTTCCAAAGGCATTTTTGGAACAATTCCTAAATTGTAGGAATTTATACAATTCCTACACACTTGTATATATGTATGTAAAAATTATCTTTCATCCATATTTTATACCATATACAAAAATTAAGTATAAAAAGATAATAGGAAAACCTCAATTAAAACATTTCTAGAATAAAATAAAAGAAAATCTTTTTGAGCTTGAATGAGGCAAAGATTTATGAGATACAATACCAAAAAAACAATCATTTTATCATAAAGACATTTGCACTAGATTATTTATCACAGCTCGATTTACAATCGCCAAGACATGGAAACAACCTAAATGCCCATCAACTCTGGAATGGATTAACAAACTGTGGCGTATGTATACTGTGGAATATTATTCTGCCATAAAAAGATGGGGACTTTACATCTTTAAATTAACCTGGATGGAGTTGAAACACATTCTTCTTAGTAGAGTATCACAAGAATGGAAAAGCAAATATCCAATGTACTCAGCACTAATATGAAGCCAGCAGATGATCTAATTCATGCCCACAGAGGAGAAAAACTCATTTCAATTCAAGTTGGGAGAGAGGGGAACAAAGGAGGAGGGAGAGGGGAGTAGGCGGGATTTGGGGTGCTTCAAATCCCAGTGGGCACAATGTAGGGGTGTCTGGTACACCTTTTGGGTGTGGGACATAATTACAAAAGGGACTCTACCTAACAAACTCAAATACTGTGACCTGGTTGTACCCTCACATTAACCTGAAGTTTAAGAAAAAACAAGTTAGACTTATTAAATTTAATATTTGCTCTTTGAGAGAAAATAGTAAGTAAATAAAAAGTCAGACTAGGAGAAAACTTTTGCCAATCGCATGTCTCAGAGGTTCCCAACGTTTTTGGCACCAGGGACCAGTTTTATGGAAGACACTTTTTCCATGGGAGGGCAGCAGGCTCAGGCAGTGATGCCAACTGTGGGGGAATGCTATTCATGTAGCTGAAGCTCACCTCCTGCTGTGCAGCCAAGTTCCTAATAAGCCATAAATTGGAACCCTTTTGGTACCAGATATGTTTCAGGGAAGATGATTTTTCCATGGAGGTGAGGGTGTGTTCCGGGGGGCAGAGGAGGTGGAGCTCCAGCAGTGATGCTGTGCAGCCCAGGTCCTAACAGGCCACAGACCGGTGGCCAAGTCCAGGGCCTTGGAGTTGGGGACTAGAGACATATCTGATAAAGTATTTATGTCTAGAATACATTAAAAAAAAATCCATAAAAATAAATAATGGCTCTCCCATCCATCGCTAATAGGGTTATAAAATGATACAGCCACTGTATTAAAGTGTGTAATGGTTTCTTACAAAATTAAATATATGCTTTCTATACAAGCAATTATACACTTAGGCATTCAATCTAGAGAAATGAAAACTTATATTTATACTATAATCTGTACAAAAATTTTCATAGCAGCTTTATTTGCAATCACCAGAAACTAGAAATAACACTCAAGTCCTTTAACAGATGAATGGCTAAACAGACTGTGGTACATGCATACATGGAATACTGCCTAGTAATAAAAAGGAGCAAACTGTGGATAAATGTAACAATCTGAAAGGATCGGAAAAGAATTATATGGTGTGGACAAAGACAAAAGTCACACACTGTCTGATCCCATTTATATAACATTTTTTTTTTTAGATAGTCTCACTTTCTTGCCCTCCATAGAGTGCCATGGCATCATAACCCACAGCAACCTCAAGCTCTTGGGCTCAAGCAATTCTCTTGCCTCAGGCTCCCAAGTAGATGGGACTACAGGTGCCCACCACAACACCCGGCTATTTTTAGAGACAGGATCTCACTCTTGCTCAGGCTGGTCTTGAACCTGAGAGCTCAGGCAATCCACACGCCTTGGCCTCCCGGAATGCTAGAATTACAGGTGTGAACCACTGCACCTGGCCATTATAATATAACATTTTTTTATATGACAAATTATAGAAAAGTGAACAAATTAATGTTTGCCAGAATTTAGGGAGGAGAAGTCAGGGTGGTTGTCACCATGAAAAAGTATGAAGAGTCCTCATGTTAGAACTTTTCTGAGTCTTGACTGTGGTTATTGTCACATGAATCTACACATATGGAAAAACTGATTAGATCTAAACAAGCATACACACAAACTCACACACGAACGAGTGCATGTAATATTTGTGAAATCTGACAAAGATCAACTAATTGTATTTATGACAATTTCCTGCTTGTGATACTCTGTTATAGTTATGCAAGATCTTGTTATAGGAGAAATTGCATGAATAATACACAAGAACTCTCTCTGTGTGTAAATCTATCATTATTCCAAAATGAAATTTCAGGAAAGGCCAATGATAATAAAACAACCAAGTGAATCATGAACAAAATTTTTCAACTAATATTCACCCTCCCCCCCCCCAAAAAACCCTAAAAACATATGAATGGCAAACAAGATTATGAAAATATGGTCAATATCACTAAGGAAATAAAAATAAAAATCATAGTGAGATACTACTCTATACCTAATAAAATGGCCAAATTTTACAAAGACTGATCATTTTATGTTTGTGTTCATGAAGATTTGGAGTAATTGGAACTCTCAGACAATGCTTTTGAAAATATAAAATGTTATATCAAAATTTTGTAGTCACCTATATAGTCCCAGCCACTTGGGAAGCTGAAGTAGAGAATCCCCTGAGTCCAGGAGTTCAAGGCTATAGTGCACTATGACTGTAGCTTTGAATAGCCACTTTACTCCAGCCTGGGCAACTTAGTAAGACCTCTGTCTCTAAAACATTTTAAAAATGTAAATCTGTATCTGTGACCTAGCTATTCCAATGTTAGGTGTGAAAGTGAATGTCTGTACAGGAAAGCAATGAAAGAATACATCCATGTATATACTTGTACACAGGTGTTCATAGAAGCATAATTTGTAATAGCTCAAATTGGAAACAAGCTAAATGTCCACCAGCAGATGATGGGGTAAAGAAATCAGGATATGTCTATACAAAGGAATACTAGGAAGCAGTAAAAAACTGGCTTTTGGCGGTGCCTGTGGCTCAAAGGGGTAGGGCACTGGACCCATATGCCAGAGGTGGTGGCTTCAAACCCAGCCCCGGCCAAAAACTGCTAAAAAAAAAAAAAAATTTCTTCAACTTTCTGAAATTTCTGTCTGGAGGTCATCTCCCTTGGGCTCCTGCCAATGCTAGGCCTACCAACGTGAATGAAGCCAGCACGCGGAGGTGAGGGACGTGAGCACCTCCT